>JAIPMN010000012.1:26547-55433 GCA_020650975.1 Apostichopus californicus | reverse complement strand
AAAACATATATATATATATATATATATACATATATGCCTACCCCGTTGCTGAGCCTCCCCCCCCCCCTCCCCCACACACACATTTCCAAATGTCTGGCGACGCCACTGTGTAAGGTGAGCAACATATTAACGTCATTTACAGCAGCAACATGATAGATGAAATAAGCTGCTCATCAGCTGACATTTTGTCCTTACTTGGGCAGATCTGCAACATGAAGCCTTTTTTTCATGATATTATCATGATGATCAGCTATTTTACAGCGTTCCATAACAAGTAATTTTGATCTGAAACTTCCGTCTGTCTGAGAAAAGTTCAGATCCTCATCTTACGGAAGCGTAGAAGACACATAACATTGACGACTCACGCACATTACAAAACGGTTAATATCTGAAACTAGCGTTTTGTATAGCCTACTTAGTGTTTCTCGCTAAAGTGTCAAAAATATGAAAATGATGATCGAGTTCACGACATGTTATAAAGGCCTTCTGGTAATCCAGGAACACAACATCTACAGACTTATTGCCTATTCAGTGAGCTTGTTACATCTTCCATAAACTGAAGAATATTAGTTTGACAAGACCTTTTTTTGACAAAGCCATGTTGAGACGTACTGTCAAAATGTAGCGCTTAATTTTACATTTGTTGATGTTTTCACGAGAAGAATTGAGTGAGCACAACAATATTTTTCTATATGTTGCAGTTTCATCAAGATAGATTTTTTTTTATCCTCTGAAGAAGATCCTGCTAGGATCGAAACGTCAGGCCAACTTACTTTTACACATAGTAACAAGTGTACAAGTAACGGTAAATTTTAGATCTTGCCACTTCACGGTTTTACAACGCTTAACACGATACGTCTGCCAGAACACGGTTGAATTTTTAGCCAGTTTTATGACGTTTTGTCAATATCATGACAGGAAAATGCGAAACGGTATAGTTTTAGATTTAGAAAATTTCACAGGGATACCGTATATGGGTGAAACGGTAATTTGTGAGATATTTCATATTTTGAGTTTGAAGAGGATGGTAATCAGAAAAAAGGGTAATTTTCAGATGTAATCGTTTCCAATGTGTGTAAGTCGTCAAAATGATGTCTCTTCTATTTACCCGTAGTCCCATCGTATTGATTAGGAAAAGGCCTTTCAACATATGACGTCAGCTGACGTAACTTACCATTAAAAATCACTGTTGAACATATAAGACTAAACTAACGGAGATCAACTGGATTACTCAACGTAGTATCGGAGATTGAAGAAAAATATTTAAGGCCGCAATTATGTAGCTTTTACGTAAAACCGTTGCAATTTTGGTCATCAAATTGCATGGCTTCCGCGTTTACTTTTTTTAATTGCGGAGGAATGCGATCAGACAGTTTACCCTTATGCTAATAAGTTCCGTAGAGCCAATGGCATTTTTTAATCAATAACCGTTATATTTTGTTTGGAGTTTGATAGCCTTAAAGTCAGATTCGGGGCTTTTATATTTGCTTAGGACGGCAAATTTATTGGTTAATAATAAATAAACTCAATAATTCTTCATTTTGACCCAGCAGATGAATGAAAATACTTATACAAAATTAGTAGGTATCGTGAACAATTGATATTGTTACGCCCGTTCTACACCATGTCCTTGTTAATCACGCGCGTAGGAATAGGTAACCGGTTTACGTCACCGGCTTCACATACGTACGTACGTACTATACTACAAACCGGTCGTAGGACAATCTCTGCAGTTAGCTGTATAGTGTAGCATACTGAATTTGTCAGTGGAATTTTCTTTACGTTTGTAGCACCAATACCAACGCCACGCAAAATGACGACCGCCTTTTCAAAAGAAGGAGCAATTTCCTTTGGCAAGGATCTTGCAGCCGGTGGAGTTGCAGCAGCTATATCTAAAACAGCTGTAGCACCAATCGAGAGAGTGAAATTGCTTCTTCAGGTGTGTGAGATCACTGAAAATTAACCGATAATGTCTTCAGTTCTGTGCATGTAAATCCACACGTGGAATTCATATGTTAGGCTTAGTGTACTAACGTAGAATAAGTACGAGGCAAGTACCGATAGGCTAAGTAGCCATAAGCTCTTGCATGAACTAACTCAGCTGGTTATCTGTCACAGTGTGTATGGTAATCTTTACGGGAAGATAGTTTGCAACAAAATAAAGATACCTGACTTGCTTGGATTTGGTTTGTCTACTTGGGTAGAAATATTGAATACATTTTAGTTCATGTAGAAAAATATTGAATAACGTTTTAGTTTTGAGTTAGTTTCATTATTTTAGTTCAGCATTTGCAAATGTCAGCTACATAACAGAAAGTTACATAAAAATAATGAGGAAATAAAATGAAGCATGTGTTGCTCAGTGCTGTCATATTTAGACTTGATCAAATCTTCACTTTGTGTGAAAAAGGAACATTAAATCTGTGAGATTGCCCGTATAGATTATGATTTTTCTTTGCTGTTTGGGAATGCTGTTCATAACAGTTATCTTTAAATCTTAGACCAAAGATGGTGGATGAGTTTGTATCAAATTAATACTGATATTAAAAGTTCACCTGAGCTGTAATTTTCAAGCTAGGCACAATAAGCATGAATCATTGTTAAATGAGCAGTTGTAGGTCACTTTGAGGTGAAAGGGAAGTTGTCAGATCCTGTGGAAGTGTTAGATTTGATGAACAAAGTAAGTACGTACGATAGTCGTGAGAGCTGTGGGTTATAACCCCTATCTTCTTAGTTACTTTTTTTGGGAAGCTTTTTGCTAAATATGCAGTTGAGAAAGGCACAAACATAATGCCTGAATTTCCAATTTTTACAGAATTTCCAAAATGATTCAGTTATTTCCAGTTTTGAGTGGACTATGACTCACCATGGGGTTGTACCAGTTTACACTGTTCACTTCTACAATAAAAGCCTTGCTGGAAACTTGTATGATAAACATAGTATACTTGATAATGTTATCATGGGACAAAGTTTACCTCTGCTGTTTCTGACTTTCCGCAAAACATCAGCTTTCTTATTACCCAGGTTTAGAAAGTTGTCTAATGTGAATCTTCCAACCCTCCCAATAAGAAGCATACTGTATATGTGCCATGGTGGCCTAGATCTTACTCTCATAAATTACCATTAATATGAGTGAAGTACAATGAAAAAATTTTCATAATGCTCATAATAACTGCTTGAGTTTCTGTTGAAACCTCTTGCACCATCAAAATGATTTAACATAGAGTTCATTCTTCTGTTGCATCAACTGAATATTAACAGAATTAACAAATGCATCAGATCTGTAGAAAGCTTGTTCATAGTGGTCGCTTCGGCCTAAATTGTGTGAAAAAGTGTGTTGCCACCTTAGTACGATCAAGATCAAACTACAGTAACTGTGTTAACAAATGGCATACTTTTTAGAAAACTTAGGATGCCAATGGTAACATGATGGAGAAAATGGGGGATTGTTTCGTTTGAACATGGGGGGAGGGGCAAGGGTATTTGCATAAACTGTCATTTATCAGTCATGTTACTGTTTATGTGATGGGGAGATGCTTCATATAGAGTACACAGACCATTGGCAAGATTTACAGTATTAGTTCAGAGAATCTGTTTGCAAGTGAACTTGTTGAAGTATGTAACCACTTTTGCAGGTCATATCACTCAGCTCACCAGTCAGTAAATTTCAGCTGTGGAAGTGATTGATGTGAGATGAGTGATCGAGGTACTGAAAACAAGCTATGACAAGCTATTTGTTTTGGCATCTGAAGTTGATTTGTCAAAACCACTTTCACCAAGCATTCAATCATCTAGTGTTCGACCGATAATCGGTTAGACAATCGGCATCGGGCCGATTATCAGACAATCGGTAAATAATCGGCATCGGCAAAATCCATTGCGCTACCGATTATTTGGAACCGATTATTACGTTCCACATAAAGGATTGTATTTTTCCGCGCTTTTGATTCACCACAACCACGACGGGAGAAAAATTTAGATCATTCGATTCATTGCTATTCATAGCCGGGGAAGGTGCACTAGTCTACCGTGCAGCGGTATCGCAAGTTCCTCACGCGAGTTTGTACAAATGCTGTTCGATATACTATCCAGTTTTGGCATAGTTCATACAGTGTACCCGCGATAAGCTTAGGGGGACGACGTAATTATTTTTTTTTTCAATTAGCTTCTTGCATCTAAAAAAACCTCCTGTTATCGTGTTAAACGATTGATAAGAAAGATTAATTGTCTCGACTAAATATAAAAACCAAATCAATATACTTTTGAACCACTTTGGCCGTTTCACCGTAGGTGAAAACTGGAAAGTGAAAACAATAACATTAGGCATTGTTCATTGTGAGTTCTACGTACATTAGGCTAGTCTGGCTAGAGAACGGTTGAGCTTCAGAACTGTTTAGTTTGAAAATGCGCCCAAGATTTTACAAAAGGCATAAAATGATGAAATCAAGGCGCCAAATACTCCTAAAAATCCCCAAGCACGTTTGGCGACAGTCTTCAGTAGTTCTACTGCATTACAGTAATTTTTGATTAGGTAAACATTCTTACGCATATTTTTGCGAAAAGTCCGAAGAAACTTTTTTCCCTGACCGCATGTACTGTGTACCCCTTACAGTAACTGAATCTCTTACCGCAACCGACTAAAAGCAAGTCTGATTTCCAGTGACACGCGCGACAAAGTCAATGGGACTTTAGTGTGTGATTTCCCCCACATGTAGTTAAGTCAACGGAGAAGCTCCATTGACTTACTGTGTATGATCGTTTGAAACAACGTTCGATCGAAAGTTTTACCTCGCAGATGGTTATCATTGAAAACTTGAAGCAAACGTTCGGGATTGTTTTCAAAATAAAATAAACATGTTAGCAAACTGCTTATCACTAAAGAGCCTGTGTAAGAATATGTGTAAAAGTAAGTTGGCCTGACGTTTCGATCCTGCTACGATCGAAACGTCAGGCCAACTTACTCTTACACATTATTTTTCTTATCAGATTATATATTTCGATATCAGCTAACGAAATAACGAATATTTTTCTATTTACGTTCGAGTTGCAACACTAATAATGGTTTTAATGGCGGTTGCAAAAGCTGTCCCTAACTTCTTCTTTATTTCATTTCGTAGCAACTATTTTCCCCCTTCTATAGTCTGTACAGCACTGTCAAAAAATGTGTTTTGGCGGGATTGAAATATTGCGAATCTTAGTTATAAACGTACAGCGCCCCATGTATGTATTGCAGTGTTCTTTACTTGCTCCATTAATCTTTACTGGACAAGTTAAGTCGTTCATTTACATCTTTGATTGTATTGGCCTAGAAGTTGGTAACCATGCATAACACTAAATCATACATTAGGCCAGTTCCACGAAAATGAAGAAATAATCGGTAATCGGCATCGGCCGATTGTCACAGGAATTAATCGGTAATCGGTAAAACCGATTGTCATACAATCGGTCGAACACTACAATCATCCAAATCCAAACATGTGCAATGAAGGTCTACAAGTGGGCATCATGATAATTTGTTTCCCTCGTGTTCTTTTTCCAATTTAGGTCCAACATGCATCCAAACAGATCACCAAAGAAATGCAATACAAAGGCATCGTTGATTGCTTCTCCCGAGTGACCAAGGAACAGGGATTCCTCTCACTGTGGAGAGGAAACTTGGCCAATGTGATCAGATACTTTCCCACACAAGTGAGTATTATAGAACTTCACCACAAGTAAGATGATTGTGGTTGAAAGACATTGTTCAGCTATGGCTGTTGTGTCATTGGACTTTCTTTGAATCGCTTTATTGTTTTATATCTTTTGAAGAGTCTGCATGTGGGAGTTTTTCGGCAATTAGCGGACCGAATATCTTCTGTAAGAGACGAACTAATTGCAAAGATAATGTTACATAGTCTGTGACCACATTTGCATTGGCTATTGTGGCTGAATCGGGAAAACACATCAACTATGAAATGCTAACAATTGAGTTTCTTCTTTTAAGAATTTGCTGACATTTTATATCCATTCATACTGGGTATATGAAATCTCTTGTGAGGTTACCTTTATCAAAAGTGACCTGAAGATTTGTAAACAAACTGATCTTTTATGATATATGCACAAGCATGTGGAAATAATATACAGCTTAGTAGTATGCACTACTACTGAAATAGTTTTCTGTGTACACTGCAGTTGTAGGTACAAGTTTGCACAAGACTCAAGGTCAACAGACATCAAAATCTAAAAATCTTGTTAACATGATAACTCCAAAATTAAAGCTAGAAATCTAAAATTAATCTGTGAATTCTCCAATGCTATGATTTTCTTTTGGTTAACATATTTTGGTCAAATTCAGTACAGTTTAGTTACTTAAAAGGGCTCAATAGGTTTGTCAACTAAACAAATCTGGCATCCAGGTAATGAAATCTGCTTCAGAATTCATACTCTTGCTTTAAATGTGCACTTAAACCTCCTAATCAGTTTTCACCCTCTTGGGTTTCAAGGGGTCAAAAGGTTATCTCAAATGGGCACAAACTGGCTCAAGGAGTCAACAGGCTACCTCAAATGGTGGAAAAAATTGGCCAATTTCTCAAAAATACGTCATGTATCTCTCGACAATTATTAAAGGGATTTGCTAGCTCAAAATTGGTGAAATGTGTCTATATTTCACATAGAAGACTGTTCTTACTGGATATTAAATATTTTGGATTAAAAGTCTTTACAGAAAAATCCCTAGTCCTGAGTGAATGACATGGTTGATGCCCACAAGGTGTTGTTACTAATCTTTTCTGGTTCTCACTTAATTCTTGGACAAATTTAACTCACATGCTCTACATTGTTATTTTGAATTTTGAGCAAATTGTATGGCAAGGAATCACAAATCTATATTGGCTTTCTGGTTTTTAAATTGACTGTAGTGGAAACTCTTGTACATTTTCACTTATTATGCTACTTGGTCTTTGCTGAAATAGGGATTGCTGTTGGCAGGAGTGTAGCATTTTACTGAAACATGTATATGAACATAGTTTGGGAACATTCTTGTTGGATACTTTATGTAGTAGAATAGTAGATGCCATCTAATGGATCACAGTAACAGAATCCAGTTCTCGTTACATCAACCTATATGTCAGACAGAAGCTTGTGTGTAGAGTGAGCTTATGAAGAAAGGTTTTGTTGGAGTTAGTAATTTACCATATATGCTTTTCATTCTTTTCTTTTCCCCAGGCGCTCAACTTTGCTTTCAAGGACAAATACAAGCAGATTTTCCTTAGTGGTGTAGACAAAAAGCAATTCTGGCGTTACTTTGCTGGCAATCTAGCTTCTGGTGGTGCTGCTGGTGCAACGTCCCTCTGCTTTGTGTACCCACTGGATTTTGCCCGTACGAGGTTAGCCGCCGACATCGGCAAGGGCATGGCAGACCGACAGTTCAAGGGTCTCGGTCACTGCCTGTCGAGCATCTACAAGTCTGATGGTATGTCTGGTCTCTACAGAGGATTCTCCGTCTCTGTGCAAGGTATCATCATCTACCGTGCAGCTTACTTCGGCTTCTATGACACAGCCAAAGGCATGCTGCCGGACAATTTACGAGGTAGTTTCTTTATTTCGTGGATGGTAGCACAGACCGTGACGACGTGCTCGGGCATCATCTCCTATCCATTTGACACCGTCAGGAGGAGGATGATGATGCAGTCTGGCAGGAAAGACATCCTCTACAAGAATACTCTGGACTGCTGGAGGAAGATCGCACAGACTGAAGGTGGCTCGGCCTTCTTCAAGGGAGCCTTCTCCAACGTCCTTCGTGGTACCGGTGGCGCTCTTGTCCTAGTACTCTACGATGAAATTAAGAAATTCCTTGTTTAATGATGAGACCTAGCTCTTAATTAGGAGTCATTTATTGAAGGGGTAGATTGTTGGCCACCTTGGTTTAGACATGTTGCTATGCAACAGAGACATTTGAGGAAGTAGTCGTTCATACTTTTCGAAGTGAGGTCTCTCACTCTGCGCAAATAAATGTTTGTCTAAGTGGAATTTGTACCCTACATTAAAACGACAGAAAATAAGATACCTTGGCCAAGTGTTTCTCAAAATATCCTTTAATAAATGTGTGTATTCCTCTTAGAGTTGCTCTATTTATGTCAGAAAAAGATAATTTTTTTATTGGTCCATTATGAAGGATATTTTGAGGAAGAAGAAAGTTGTGAATGATTATATCTATGATTTAATCGCCATATTACTGATTGAAGACTGATCATAATCTTAAGTTGTAAGCTAGACAAAAATATGATTATTATAATTATTTTTTTTCAATTGTGCAGTGGTACAGTAGTGATGGGGTGTGATAGGTGATGACTACTCTCACATCAGATGCTTTGGGTAGAAGATAATTCCTTGAAGAATTTTTCCCAAAGATACTTAACTATGTGACCAAATAAAAAATTACTGTCATAAATCTTGAAGGTGGAGTAGCAAGCAAGTGTTTGATGTGATAATGTGCACAAGGAATGCTGTGGTTGTCACTTTTTGAGAAGATTATAAATTAGTTATGAGAAACCTCTCTCTCTTTCTCCTTGTTGAGTGCAATCTGTTGTTTATCATGCATTAGAAGTGAAGTTATTACAACCAACTTGTTCAGACGGAAGTTTCCTTTTTCTTAGATTCCATGTTGATGTGTAAACAAGAGCTCAACCTTCATTGTGCGTGATTCATCTATGCTCTGACCTCTGTAAGGTCAAAAATTCAAATGTGTATAGAAAAGTGTGTGTTTGGCATGATGAAAAGCAACCCTTCAATAAATGTTTGACATGACTATAACCTAGGGTCTGGAGTTTTATTTTGTTGCAAAAGATTTGGCATTTATGCCGAGAGTTGTTTATAAATGCTATCTTAAGGGATATTACCATGGCCAGTGGCGTCGTGCCCATTGGGGCCCCCAAATTTTGTCAAAGGTGTTATAAAATTTTGTCATAATTTAAAAAAAAAAGTGTTTTCGAACAGTGTCACGACTGAATTTCTTGTAGGGCCTACGAGAAATCGGGCTTCTGTTGACTGCTTGGTCAATGGTATTTGATATTCAGTCAAACGAAAGAGTTAAATAATTACTGGTTGATAACTAATGAACCAAATGTGCCATCAACGCTGCCATCGTTGAACAATATTATATATACGTAGTCCCAGAGTAAGTGCAACCCGTTACCTTTGCCAAAGTCAGTCAATTTTCCATGAAAAAAATGGCAAATTTTTTTAAGCCTGTAACAAAGTTCGGAAAGTTAAGATAAATGTAGTGAACAGAGATTATGGGACTCCATGTGAACTTCTTGCAATCAGTTCGCTAAAAGGTCCACCGGGATCAATTTTCCTCATGATCTGATAGGTAGTTTCGAAAATATGAATAATAATAATCATTTCAAATACATTCACAATTAACCTGGAAAATAATCACTTCATTATCGCACGTTTTACCTTAGGTTTCGCTACTTTCCCTTTTTCTGCCCATGTTTTCAAACGGCATAGATTCTTTCTTCACCCAGTCACCACTTCTCACAGGCATGGGCGGCGATCATGGATCAGCCAGCACAAAAATGTTTCGATTTCTTAAATTTTGGGCGCTTCTGGGAGACGAGGAAGTGGTAAACTGAGGAATAAATGGCGATCATTTCCTTCGGGAATATTTCCCAAAATAAAAAATTGCCGGAAATTTTTATCAATTTTAGAGGTGTTGCTTACTGCCATAAGGCACGGGAAGTGCCGTTTCCTGCAATTTGAGGGGTCTGCCAGACGAAAAATTTTCTTGTACGCTGCGCGCCAACCCGTGGTGGCGCTCCGCTTAGATAGTCATCACCTGCTCACGGGCCCCCCCAAAATTTATTTTCGCACGCCGCCCCTGTCTCTCATCCCTCCCATGTACCCTTACGACTGCTGATATTATCATAGACTTATAACAATTTGAAAATGTAAAATATAAAGAAATGTGGGTCATTGAAGCTTATATATTATTTTGGTTTGCTAGATATTTATTTTAAAAAGTATTTAAATATTGGCTAAATCAATGATGTATGTTTTCTTCTCAGTCGGCAGGTATGTGTGTAACTCTCTGTAAGACGTCCTTTCTGTTAGCAAGAAACGCAGACAATGCATGAATATTCAACACCTTGCATTATAGTCATTGCCACAATTGTAATGCATTGGAAACATGTTGAGGCCCCATTTTGTTAAGTTAGTGCTTTTTAAACATTCGATTTCATCTGGACTGATAGTTTTTCATAGTCTGTTAAAATATAAGAAACAGATTTTGTATCCGTTTCATACATCCTTGAATATTGGTGTTGTGTTGTTTATTTGGCATTAGAGCTTCCCCCCCCCCCGGCCCCACACCCCCTACACATTTACATTCAAAGCCAGAATAAAGATTCTAGAAAGCAGCAGATTTTTCAAGTAACCTTTATCGAGACATTTTGGATCATGTTCAGACTTTTATGTCCTCTTCCTTGTTCCTGAATGTACTTGTGAACAGTTTTCCCATCTGTACTAACACCAGTCCACCATTACTTTAGCCTCAGGATGCATCAGGGGTTAAGGGAGGACTTAAACGTCTTGCTTCCTCATTGAGGTTTGTGTTGCATTGAAGTCACTGACATAACGGTCTGTTTATTAGACTATAAAGTCCAGTGATCAACCCCAGCAGTTTAAAGGGTCTTGCATATTACTGGGTCTCTTCTACATAAATTGACAGCCCCTGCTACAGTGTGAGTTGTGAGTGAATATGTTTATCTAAGGATCATGGTAACATTTTTACCAAACATTTTCTTTTTCAAAACTTCTACTTCACTGAATTTGGGATAAAAAGGGATATTAACATATTAAAACCAGAACACCAAATAAAGCAAAACACAACAAAATTAAGTGTTCAGTTAGATTAATATTAAAGTATAATAAAAATGAGTGTAGTCTTTACCTCAAATAGATCATTAGTAACAGTAATCTAAACGACCAGCAAACCAAAAGAATAAGAGAAGAAAATCAAGGAAAAAAAGAAACAAATGTGCAATTAGAGAACTGAAGAGAACACAAAATATTGAGCTTTAGTTGGAATGAGCATAGCAAAGACTTAAGAGACACTTAAGTTTATGGAAAAATTTGATAATTCCTTTGTTAGCTTTGGACAGGAGTAAAATGAACAGATAAAATTAGGACAACACTCTCCCAGTCAAATTTTAAAATCATTTCATTTAACACAATGATAACAATCATAAGAAATTCAATCACGAATAATTCTGCATATTTTATAGAGTAAAATCACAACATTACAAAATTTCAGAGTTCAAATAATTGAAAAAGTTACAAAAATTTGAAAAAGATTAGAAAAGAACAGAATGTTAGAAATTGCATGAGAGTACTTGTAAAATTTGTTCATTGAATATTTATAAACCTTACAAGAAGGAAGAAGAAACTGATAGTTATGACAAAAATAAAAAGGATCATTCCATGAAAGTTATATGGTATTTTTCACTCTGTTTTTCAAGATAAAAGTGCTCCCATTTGGGAGACTATCCTCCCCTTTCTCATTTTGTCTATTGTCATCTGTTTAAGGGGTTTTCCTCAAATCTAGCAGAACACTTAAAGCTTATCAATACCTCATTCTCTTGATATGACCTGTTTTAACAATCTGGTATTCAACTTACAATAATATACATTTCAATAATAGTGCCTTGTAAGATAGAAAGGTACAAGGTGTTCAACCAAACAAGCTTCGAAGGCTTGTGAAATAACACTCGCTCCCTCCGTCCCCGACCTCCCTTCTCCACCCCTACCTATCCTACAAAATGAAAGGAGACAAGACTAAGATGGAGACACAAATTGAGCAACAGAGAAGATCTGACATAATCCTCAGAGAAAGTCCCCTCCCTAAAGCAGGCTTTGAAGGTACCAATTTCATATGGAACATTAGGTGAGTTCATAACGAACACACGCCATACTGTTATTACTTCTGAATGATACTTTACAATATTGCGAACCGTGTAATGCTAACCTGATGTAAACAACAGATGACTGGATGGTATCTCAAAATTAATCGACTCTAAATATTTTAAGAAAAGTCACGCAAGGTAGAGCCTGGGCAAGAAACACAAACAACTTGATCTAATCTCAAGCCCAGTCCTCTCTTCATTGAGACTGTAACCATGGGATCCTGATGGTGTTGGGATCCTGATGGGATCATGATGGGATCATGATGGTGTTGGGATCCTGATGGGATCCTGATGGTGTTACATCAAGGACAGTATTACAGGTCCCTTTGGAAGGGATACATTATCTTTTCAGGGCAAAGGATAACAATAAAGACTACACTTAAGTTAATTGCATAAGACACTTTCAGAACCAGTTTTCTTACAGCTGCCAAAAGGTACAAAAAACAAAAGCAAAAAACAATAGCACGTTTTTCCAAATTAACTTCAGTTTTTCACTCTGAGCCCTATAAAGTTGAACAACAAATTTTATCGCAGAAATCTCCATATTTGAAGGAGAAGTGTTCCATTGCTTGGTACCAGGCATATTGAAATATTTAGAATATGCATGTTGTTATATACTAATACCACATACAAAATGTGACACTTATTGAAGTAAAGAATGAAATTTGAATATTCAACCTGCCTTATTAAACAAACTGAAAAACCAAACAATAAAAACAAACCAGACAATAAGAACAAGCAATGAAGGACCTATGTAGGTCCTTATTTTTGCTTGTAAATAGACATAGAAAATGTTCTCGTTTGTGAAGGCTATATGTGAATGGAACAAGTTCTTTTCATTCATCATAGAAATACATTTTCCGTGGGATATATACTTAAATAAATGCCTAACTGTGATCAGCCAATCCTCACGTGACAATATTTCTCAAGAGGACCATTTTGTACACAGTTTAATATGTCGAGCAATGTCATCATGCATGATACAGCCCAATGAATGACATATCTTGTTGGCCGGGGAAACCCTATGGTTAGGGTTAACCCCTAGGGTTAACCCTAACCCTAACCATAATCCGAGAAATGTAGTATCATGCAATACCGTACTTCTTGAGGCAATGCTACTTGACACATTATAACTTGTCTTGAGAGATGAACAAAACTTGAGGTCTTGGTGCTGTGATCCTAAGGTGCGTGAATATTCACGTACTAGCAAAACATGAAGAAAGTATGTATAAACCGTGATAACAAGTAACGAAGCACCATAATTAAACCAAACCACAGCACTTTGAATATGCCTACTACAGCCATGGAGATCCCAAACAATAACAAAACTGTCAGCCTCCAATGAAACAAATAAATAATTAAAAAAGAAAGGGAAAATGGATAGAAAGTGAAAGTGTTAGTTTAATATTGGTTAGCCTCCTAACCTAGATATTTAATTTAGTTGTAAGTAAAAATAGTATTTACAATGCAGATGCAGTACCCCTAACTTGAACAAACTGAACAATTGTATTCTGGTGTAGCCAATTTACTCCTTTCATGGATTTTTTCTAATAATGCTGTTTACTTCTGACATTGAGTACCAGTCAGTTCTTGTACTCTTCCCTGTGCTTGAACTTTACATTTGCAGAATATGTACATTTAAACCAAAAAATATTTGTCGGAAATATTTATCTGACAAATGAATACATGACTTTTTGTGGATTACTGAGTGAGTGTTAAGTATCTTTAGTCTGCATATTTTAAAAAGTTGAAAATTTTTAAATTGTAACCACTGTCCAGCTTTCAGATAAAATATAAAACATGATAAGAAAACGAACCATTTTCATGAATTCGTGTAATGAGCTCAAAACAAAAAGATGTCAAAGGTCACCTCAGATAAAACATTCACATAGCTGGCACTAAGGGTGTGAATCCACATAGAAAAAAAATATACTTCAAATGTTTCTCCAATTGGAAAGACAATTATTAACAATAAAAAAAATACATAAGAATGTACACATATATCAGATGATGTTAGGACCAGCTCTGCCATAATGATTATAGCAAAATGAACCACAAAGGGGGTGTGCATAAGATTAAATATGCAAAACACATGTTTTATAACACAGTTACGATCTCCTCTGTTACATTTTGTGAGTCTATGGGAAGACAGGGTGACCTATGTCAGTGTTTTCATGTCAATTTTACAGGAATGTTGAATATCCTGCAATGGATTAGTGTACTTACGTATTGTGTTATATAATGGACACATTTGTAACCGATTATAAATAAATATAATGTTATGATCAATTTCTTCTGAATTATGGAATACAAAACTGTAAGTTCGTCTTGCCTCAAAACCAAATGGCTGCATTTTGCTGTCATGAAACATTCTGCCTGCTTCAAAGTTAGCATTGGGTCTCCACATTCCTAAAAGAGAAGAGAAAGGAAAGGTGTAACATACTGAATGTATTTTGCAAAAGAGAGAAAAGCATGGGACAAATAGGGGGACAGAGTATCACATTAGAGGTGCTGGTCCCTGGAATACTGCAACAACGGGGGTACCGTCGGGATAATTATGTAACCAAACAACACAGGGTTGTGGTTATGCTAATAAAGAGAAATATCAGAATAGTAGAAAAATACAAATGAGGTTGCAACCGTATCCTGAGGGGCCTGTCCCCAAAGACGCTGGGACCCCTACCCCCAACCTTCCACACCAAATGTGTTTCCTGAGCAGACCATGGAATAATCAAACTCTCACTTAGTAATTCTATATATGTATAAACGCTATAATGCTGACTTCGTTTAACCAACCATTACAGTAATAATGCAACTTGAATATCACACTCTTCTAAAAGACTCACCACTGCTCCCTTGGCCCCCCCCCCCCACCGCACCCCTCAAATAATTGAGTTCCATACAGTTTACTAATCCTCAGTTAATTGGTTGGAATTTATGCAAATAGTAGTTGCAAGCATAGTCATGTAATAACCCGACGAATGCCTTACATTGATCTTTCTTTTATACAACAGGTTTTCAGACAAGTATGAGTGTGTTCATTTTTTTGTTTCCTTCTAGCTTAATCCCACTAAATAACCAATCAAAAGCAGCATTTTCACTCATGTGACCCACTTGTCAACTTACCAACGATATACATGGATCACTATTACCAAGTTAGCAGCTATGAAAAGCCAAGAAGGTTTTGATGTGAAATAGGACGGGAAAAGGCCTCAGTTTGTAATACAGGCTACAAGCCAAACTCTGCACTTGCATTACACTATCAGGCCATGGAGAATGGGGATTCTGGTTCACGTCATATTTATATGACCATTCTCAGGAATTTTTTCACACTTTGTCTAACTTCAATGACAAATTGACAAACTTAAACATGAGTAAAAAGCTGCACTGATTGTTTTTTCGAAGCAAGGAGAGTAGACAGACATTATGGCCCTGTTGGCATGCCATAGTCTACTCAACATCACTGCACATCAGTGTTGTGAACATCTTCAACTCATCGTTATTCACATATTCAAACAAACAGTTTCATTCCACACAGCCCATAGAACTCACCTGTCCCTTCTGTTTCTTAATCCGTTGTTTCTCTGCTGGGCTGGCTGGACACAGTGCTTGTAGAACAGTTTCACGCTGAAGAGCAATGCACCAGACCAGGCTGAAACCAGTTTGATCCAAAATGGCGGCCATGTACGATTCAGAGTCTCCAACTTTGCTTCGTTTGGACTGTACAAAAAAAATGAGGATAAGCTGATACCATAAAAGTATAGTTAAATGGGTCTCAAAAAACAAAACAAACATGAGAGAGAGACAGACAGATAAAAAAACTGCCAATAAAAACATCCATATAGTTAAACACTTCAGTGTATTGCTTCCCACTGATTTTGTAAATATAACTTTGTTCCACACTATTCCCTTGACTTTATATGCAATGACTATACAAACTTCATTTTCAAGAAATGAACAAGTTTAAAAACATCACGCACATCCTTTCAGAGGAAAAGATGCAAGAGTAGCTGTTCTCATCAAGACGCTTGCCATTTGGCTAAGTTGCATCAAACACTGAAACACTCCACAATGAAGAACAGCTGGCCCAGGCTTGGTAATGGATGAAAACAACAGTAAATCTGTTGGTGGGTTACTGAATGTTTGCTTTCACTACCAGCATTGATTGTGTGTAGTTTGTAAGATATATCTTCCTTGATCATTTTAAGTATTTTAATCCATAACTCACCTGTACCAGTTGGTTAAGGTCATCATCACATACAAGGTGGCCAGGAAGAAGGTCACATGAAAGTAGGTGTAACTATACCGTACACCTTCAATCTCGTTGCGTATTGCACCCCACCCACGTCTACGGATCATGGTCTCCTCTGGAAACGATGAAAATAGCAACTTTACTTGTGGTTGTTCATTTTTATCAAATGAGAAGCATGGTAAGTCAACGCTTAGAGCTAATTAGACCATCTGGTTCCTTGAAGTAGTTCATTAGGCCTGGATATCATTTGCCAGAAGCTATTTTAAATATAAACACACTTTCTTTAAAAAAAAAAATTTCCTCTGAAAATGGTTTACTCTGAAAGTGAGCGATACAAAAGCTACTGGAAACTGATAAATTATATAAAAGTTCTAGGATCTTTGAGATAGAAAATTTGATCCTGCTAGCCAAACCAACTGATTTAAGGGAAATTATAAATTACCTGGTGTTCTTGCTTGAGAATCCAAACAGCAGCACCAAATACTCGATCTCTGAAGACAAAGACAAAATTAATTCAGCGTCACTAATTACAATATATACATAAAACATTTATGACTAATTAGGTATTACAGTAATGAAGATATGTGCTTTGAGATGCACTCAGTACTAACTGTGTTTAATGATTACAGCTCTACATTGAAGTTGCAGGTTATTGTCACCCAAGTAGAAATACAAACAGGGTTATCATAATTGCACATATCAAACTCCATATAAAAGAAAGTCATATCTGAATTATATTATCTCTAAAATAGTTTTCAATCAGTGCTTTGGAAGATTTGAGAACTGCTTTGATAACCTCAAGGTTAATATTAAAGTAACCAAAACGTGGCTTTCCGTCAACTTTAAGAAATGAAGAGTCAGATTGAGGTCTGGTGAGTCTGAGTTTAACTGTCAGCAAGTGATTTCCCTTTGTCCATGTTTGGTATATTTTAAGCTGCTTAGTATCATATTTCCCTTTGTAAATATGTAAGTAAATATCTTTTCTCTGTTTCCAATATTATATTTTGATCAACAGTGTGTACAGATCATCTTTGAATGTTTCTGGCCTCTTTTACATATGAAAACAACTGCATCGGGTCTGACCAAGTAGAAAATGAACTGGTAAACCCAATAGCACCAAATACCTGAAAACTAGGTCCTTTCATATTTTTGTTTTAACTGTACAAACGTTTAATGTATTTGACAGGCATAAGCAGGGATGATCATATCTTTATAGTGACTATTCTACAATGTTTCATTTTAATAAAAGAGAACTTTTCAAAACTGTGTTTCAGAGGATATTCTTTTTTCAATGATCTCATTATAAACCAGGACCAAAAACTTATAACCTGACAGGTATAAAGACCAGCCATGCCAAAATTTTGCAAGATTATGATAAACAACTTTCCAAAAAAACAATTACATTTTAGAGTTCAAAGAAATCAAACTACAGAAGTTTCCGTAAAGCTAAAAATCATTGGGAAGAAACACAAAATTCATAGATAAATGTGACCCTTTGTAAATTTGAATATTTCAGTTTTAGCAGACCTGTCCATTACAACTAATTCATTTCTTCATTTCTCTTACTTCTCAGTAGCTACCTCCTTAATTGCACAACAAACATTTACGTGTGTTAATAACTTTCCAATTACAATATTTCTAAGCATGAATGCACTATAAAAAGCTAAGGGATTTTTTTTTTTTTAAATATGTGTTAGCAATGCATGGTGTAACCATAGGGAAGTGTGAAGAAGGGTTGAGAGAGGGAGGTGGGACCAAGACTACCCCCCAACATCCACCTCATCTCCTTCCCTAGCTGGTTACACCACTGTGTGGCTGCAGGTGATGATTATACTTACAGTGACCTTGATATGAGGTAAAGAACTATCTTCCATTTCCCCCAAGGATACGGTACTAGAGGACTGAATGCTAACATGCAGAAGAGAGAGAGAGAGTAAAGAGCAAGGATACGTAATGCAAGCGTAGAAGAGCAGAGCACCATGAGGAAAAGCTAGTTTGCAAATTAGTAACTTTACCATTGTAAGAAAGGTATAAAGTAAGATATTAGGTTAACCAAGAAAACTGACATATTGAGTTGCAGCAATGATAAAGGTATAAAACTATAGCTTTTCAAAGTAGGTGATATATGACTTCCAGAATAATCAACAAAGTATAAAACTAGAAGATGGAGATACATTTCTTAAGAATTTAATACATTTGAAAACTATGTCTGCTATTTATTTATTTTACAAAATTTCTATAGCGCCTTATCCAATCAGAAATTGCTCTAAGGCACTTTACAGTAAAATACATACACACATGATATACAAATATATAAATCGATAATGCTATGTAAGTTTTTTTCTTTGAAATTGGTTTTGTTTCTTACTTTCAAGGTAACTTCAACTTCTTTCTTTTCAGAAACGGTTAGACTAATACATCTTACTTTTAAGTTGTAGTAAAATTTTTTATTAAATTGTATCAATTTAAACTGGGGTATGATTCCTGGTTACACAGTATGCAAGGTACTGAGGATTCTGTCTGGTACCCCCAGCAAAGAAACAACTAGCCATTGATCACCACCAACTAAGTGCTGGATAGATAAGTCAGTAGAGCGCTGGGCTTGCAACTCAGAGGTCACTGATACATACTAGCCGTAAATTTCTTAGCTCTTTTTCCACTGAAATTGTGACAGAATGCAAACAGAACCCTCCTACCTTGCTGGGGGGGGAATAAAATTTTGGGTAGCAAGCAAAGATAAAACTTCATCAATTTTATAAAATATTCATGATTCAAAGGTGGCTTGCTAAAGTTTTATAGGTTTAAATTCCATGATAAAGAAAGGAAGGGGAAAATACAAAGACAAAAGCATGTGATGTACCTCCCTCCTTCTCTCCAAATTTAAGAAAAAAAGGCCTTTCATTTGAAACTAATAAAGTCCTTGTCATAAATGAAGGATAATATTATCACAGGAAATAAAAATGATCCCTGTTAGATGTCACTCAGAAATTAACCAGCTGGTTAACCTCCCACTGCCCCCATCCACCCCCCCCAATCCCCTAGTTCACTTAATCTCCATGACTTGCCATATACCAAGCATCAGTCATTCCAAACGGAGTGACATTTCTCAATATGATAGCACTGTATGTTTACTGAAGTAAGATTAAGCAAAAATGTAGTTTGACAAAGTTGATGGTAGTTACAGGTATCCTTTGTATCTGCTGGTATAATATAATATAATCCTGAAACTAAGGAGCTTGCTGCTCAGGGTATTTGCTGGTATTCAAATAACATGGTGCAACATTTCTACACCGACCAGTACAAATGGTGTTATTGTGGATATGTTGTGAAATATGATAAACAATAAATTTAGAGTAAAACTGAGTAGTTTTATGTTGCATAAATTGTAAATAACTTCCATTTACACGTATCGAAAGTGACCAACAAGTCCAATTTTTTTTACCTTCATATGACAGCAACGAAGACTGTTTTTTACTGCTCATACACTTACAGGATTCCAAACTTGGAATTTGCATGAAACATGCAAGAAATGCTGTTTGATAGTTTAATTGCAGAAAGACCACCATGCATAGTTACTTTCTTTTTAGCCATAGCATTATTAATAACATTTAGTTGTAAGTAAAACAGAAAAAAGAACTGTTAGTAAACTGCTAATCTACGACAAAAAGCCTAGGAGTTAATCTCCACCACCCTTAATCCTATTGTTACACCTCTCATAGTTTATCTCCACAGCCCTTTATCCCATTGTCACACCTCTCAGAGTTTATTTCCACAGCCTTTAATCCTCTCATCGCTCTCTCCTACCACCTCACGGTTCCTATGTTGTGCTCTATTCATTGCTTGTTTGTCCAATTTAACTCTCTGCCCATCTGCATCTATTAACGTATTCTTACTTTGTTTTCGTTTTTCAGTTTACCCTTTGAAGAAGATCCTGCTAGGATCGTAACATTAGGCCCTATAACTTTTACATAAGTTGTATTGTAAGTAATTAAATCATTTCTTGCACTCTAGAAGCTGAGCAAAGATTACCTTTTAGTGTTGGATACTGTTTTCATACTTGCAAGTGGCAATCAATTGCCAGTGATTTCTGATAATGTATCAGCATATGTATAAAAACATCAACATTAATCACAGACATGACACAAACTAAAGTTAGGCTGAAACAAGACACTGGCAGTACAAGAGACAAAACAGAAGGTTTTTGTGACAGCCTCTTGTGTTCCAATTTGAGAAACGCATATGAAATGCAAATATATGTCAATTATTGATCACAATACACCTAAAGAGATAGAAACAGGGAATTATTTCCTCATTTTCTACAGGACGAGGTCAACCATGTACATTAATTACAGATCTTGACAACTAAGACTTGCAGATATTTTTTATTACAACATGTAGGTCGCCTTCCACTGAAATGTGAAGTTAATTGCCATTAATAGTAAACATAACAATGTACCTCAGCTATCTAACATGAAAGGACACCGTTTGCTTCAGGACAGCAAAAACAGGTCCTCCACATGCTTGTGGTTTATTTTCACACATTACAAATTTGATGGCATGTTGAAGGGTCAGACCTTCAAACAGGACCAAAGTCAATGTTATTTGCTTCCAGGAGGGACAGGGCAGGGAAAGCAAAAAATGCAGGAAATATTTTGAAGAGCAAGATTAAGATGAATGCAACAGTATAAACTTTACTACCAGGCAAAAGCTGCAAAGACACATTGACCCATTGCTTTTATAGATTATATATGCAAAATATAAAAATTTTCAATAAAATGATTATTTACACTTTTCTCATCTTGAATTATAAGACTGAGCCTCTTGTTGACATTATCATCCGATGATATTCTCACACTGGGAAATATATATAAATATATATGTAAGAAATTACAAAATCATTCTTTTTGGTTATTTACTTAATAACTTTCTTACATTTGACTTCCCTATTTTGGTCCTTACGTATACACAGGTCACAAATGTGTCAGGATAATTCTTTGGCATATCTGGAAGAGGAAATGTGTATGCTAAATAACCTGAATTCATTTTAAAGCACAGGTGGGAAAAGTATTGCTAAGTTACAGTACAAAGTTTCACTTTGGCCCATCAGATTAAAAACATGCCCACCCCTGATTTAAATGGTTTGTTACCATCTGGTTCCTTGAAGTAGTTTATTAGGTCAAGATGTTACTTGCCAGAAATTCAGTGAAAATATTTACAAAAGTGTTGCTCAGACTATATTTGTACTTTTTTTTATTTATCCCTTTCAATGAAAGACCAGGTCCCTATAAAGGCAAGACATGTCACCTTCATAAACCAGCATTGTAAAAGCCAGGAAGAAATTAGGAATACACCTTAGCGCTTTGTTAAACAACAAAATTATCTTTCTGGGGTGCGATATGCTCTGTATTGGAATACATGGTTTATAACATTTCAAGTTCAAGAGGTCCTATTTTCATAACCTCACATATCTCTCTTGGTTAGATAGATGGATATCCAATCACACATGACTATTATTTGGTTTTCTAAAAGTACTGCAGGGGTTCCTCTCCAATGCCAATTACAAGCTTAAAACAAGTTGTCTGGTTAGGCTAACACAGTCAAAAACACATCATTTAGTGTGATTGGTTGTTAAACAACAACAAGCTGCAAACTATATCAATAAAAGCTCTCACTTCATGTCGGCTTTCTTTACTAAAACGCATCTTAGAAAACAAACCAAACAAACTTTAAAAAGGATCTGAAGTTTGAACGATCTTTTACTTTAGTTAATACAGGAAGAAAGACAAAAGAATGACAAGAATTCACTTCACATGTAAAAAAAAATAAATAAATAAAAAGAACAAAATAGTTTGTCATCCAAGTTAGCTGCATCATTGATTTCCATCTTCTCACAAGTGAATTTTAAAGAATTATTGTTTGTTGGTCTGTGATGTTTTATTTTTAATCGTAGATAACAGAAAGTTGTACATTTGGAGGTATCCCAAGGACTACCAGATGGGATTTACAGTAAATGAAAGCAGACTGATTGCTTGAAAGTCAGTCCAGCTTTTCCCTCTTCTATGTAATGAATGCTCAAACATAAATGTGTCTTTCTTCAGTAGAAGTACAACTACACGATCGTTTCTCTTTTATCAACTTAAACGAGTGGAGTGTTAGCTCAGTGGTTAACGCCGGTGCCTTCCAATCATAAGGTCCCCGGTTCGAGTCACTCCAAGATTAATGTATGTCGTCTAGTTACAAAGTTGTTGACAATTGACAATACATAATCATGGACGTTAAATATGAATGTAAGAGACTGACTTCGGTCAGCTTGCGGCTTTGATAAGCCAATGAGGCTTCTTCGCGAGTTCCTGCTTGCAGGAGGATCTAAAATACATACCAACATATCTTCAAACTGATCAGTCCGATTTGTGTCATCACAATATATCCGATCAACACACAGATATATCAAAACAACACAAACCCCAAACACACAATCATTTATTTCCTGGGTGATATTTTTACCCATAGAATGCATTTTACTCCAAAAGGAAACTATAATCGAAAGCATTCATGTTTGCTGCTCTAAAAAGCAATTTGATATCCTCAACTGTCTGTTATTAATTATTAAATTTTTTTTTCCCTTTAAACATTCCTCTAATTTTGTCCAGTCATCATTAACACAATAAAATTGTCACAAAAACTTGTGTCAACTTGCAACTGACGGCTTCCCTTGAACAAAGTGAATCTTTTGCTCCAAATGAACGAGTACTCACCAGGAATATAGAACGACTGCGAGACTGATGATAGCGCTGAGTATAGCGTTCGACAGCTCACTCTGTTGACTACTCATGACGTAGTTTGACTGTGCCGGTTGACACTGTATGTACGATGTGTTTGATGTACTAGTACCCAGAGTATCATTCACAGTTATACCCACTTCAGCGTTAACTGATCAAAAGTCAAGAACAACACAAACACGTTAATATGGACAGACATAAATATGATTTGCAGAGAAAACTGTAACATAAGATTATAATATGTATGTGTATATATATGATTTTGAGTTGGTTAGCATCATGATTAATTTCTAGAGTAAGGCAAAAATATGTCACCAAACAGGATTAGCATTGTACGATACAGGTGGTAAAAGTCTACAGTGAAATGACAAACCTTCCTTACTGGTTAAAAACCTCTAGACATATGATCAGCATCCATAGCCTAGTTGTTAAGGGTGTCTGCATACAAAACCAGTATGAATCTGGGTTTGAACCCCTGGAGTTTTTTCACTATTCTGGATTTTCCAACTCATTACCATTTAAAAAATATATATATACCCAGAATCATGATGCTAAGATGATATTGGACTCTGAGATCACATAATTTTGTGTAAATTTTTCTAACACAGTGTTGAGGCAATTTTGAGACCATAAAGAGATATCACACGGTTAACTACTGGTAGGTGATATTGACTTAATCCTTACATGTGATAAAGATACAAGATTTGGGGAAATAATAACATTATGCTTAGGCTCATTACCTAGTCTACCATCATGTGACAATTTGCACACTGTGTGGACCATACTATACTAAGAAGCTAGGCCAGTGGTATTTATGGTATGAACTCGAAGGCGATACAAAATTGTTTAAAGGACTAGAATTCTGAAGTTTATAGTTTATAAGTTCCAGTATCAAATGACTGCATTTTACAAGTGATGCATCCATGTAAGTAAGAAATTCATCCTAAATTACAGATTATGACACGGAATTATAATATTCGTATTACATTATTTTATTTGTTAAATATTACAGGAGAACATTAGTTCAGATAAAAGCCTAACAGTTCAAGTAAAGCAGCAATACTTACCTATGTCTGGGGGCTTGATAACCATTGCTGACCATGTTAGAAACATCACATAGGCTGACACCATAGCTGCTTGCAACAAAGGCACTCTCTTCTCCTGGCCTGCATGAAGATAACAAAAAATAATGACATGCAAGGACACAAATGAAGAAATCATAATAAATTAAGTCCCTTTCCGGTCACTTCCTGGTTGGAGTTTATTTCTATATGCATAGACGTAGGAGGCGGGGGGGGGGGGGGGGCAGCCCCCCAACCAAAACTTTTTGTGAAAATTCAGACAATATGCTGAGAATTTTTTGGGCACCAACTGAAAGAAAAATAATTTTGCAATGTGTTTTTTCAATGGTTAAACTGATATTATTATTAACATTATTATTGTAATGACTTCCCCAATAATTATAATGAATGTGGAAGGGTAATAACACGGAAAATGATTGTATTTTATTGGCATGTGATGTATGATTAATGAATGCCTATATGATATGCACATTAACATGTTGAATGCGCGTGAAAAAGTTTTGTTATATTTTTCGGGCAAGTCGTTACAGCCCCCCCCCCCCCCCAATTCAAATTAGGCTCCTACGCCTATGTCTATATGGAAATAAAAAAAGCCAAATCCCAACAAGTACTTTGAAAATGCAATAAATTCTTAATTAATTATCTGTTTCTCTGATAAATACCTCAGCCACCATGATACATACCTGTAGTTCTGATCGGTAGAAAGCCCATTATTGTAATGATGAAACAGAGAAGGCCACTCACAATTGGATAAATTAAGTTACGATAACATCGTTCAAAGGGAAGGCCGTACCAGACGACGGTGATGTACAGAAAGAGGGCGGTAACTCCGTAAAATATCAACACACAGAGTGTAATAACTGTCAAGAAAACGACACAAACACTGCAACGTAATAAAAATGCCATCATTTAGAGAAATTATTATTAATTAAATTTGAAGAAGGTCTTTGAAACAAGATCAGCATTACTTCCCATGAATTAAATATGTCAAATCTTCACATTGACAATTTCCACTTTCGTCTGGCCGGAACACCACGGACTGGACTCAAACATGGACTGGGACACCACAGACTGGACTCAAACATGGACTGGGACACCAAGGACTTGAATGTCAACTACCGTACAATCCTACCTCTGCATTCCAGTATGCCAGAAACAAGCTGTGATCATTTTATCGTTAAAACACTATCATTCCTTGCTCTCTCTAATGGGCTGTAATTTTCAATGTTTATAGGAAGCATTACGAAATATCTGCTAATATAATTTAAATTAACTTTCAATGTCAACAACAGCTCAAACTCGTTCTAGTATGGTATCTTGATTAGGTACATTGTTCATGAAAGTGTCATAGATAAAGGTTAAAGTACTTACGCTTTGCATTGTAAAATCTAACAGCCATTTCTTCAGATATCAAGTGTATGTTTCAGTGCTAACTAGGGCTGACAATACTAACACTATATTGATGTGTGTAAGTTCATATTTGTGTCTTGAGAGATGCTGCAAATGACAACAGCTGGATGTATCATATCCGAGTTGTTTGTCAACTTAAATCGAAAAAATTTATTCATGATAATCATTCCTTAAAGCTTTGAGAAATTTCAGCTTCTTTTTCTCACCCAACAAACATTATCAATGGATGATGACCTTAGCCACAAATTTAAGTTTGATATCTACAAAGACCATTAAAAAAACACTGCTATCAGCACAAGTTGTGTTTCAATAACACTTTTAACTTTTGAGAAATAATAATGAATAGCTTCAAATGACATGTCTATAATGTGTTACAAATTTTCCAGTGCAAATTGGTTGAATGTCATTCACATGGCTCTGTTGTTTATATGAAGTTAACAGAGAATGTTTTAGTTGAGTTATTCCAATTTAGAAAACAATGGATTAACGTTAAACATTTCAAGGACTGCACAGAGAAGGCCTTTCTTATTTAGCCTTAAAGGAACATTCCAGGGACTGCACATACTTCAAAGGCGAACGTCTTGAAAAGCCGAAAAAGCTATAGAAACGGTATCGGCATTTCTACCTTCTTGGATTACATCACATCAAGGCTAAAATTATGTCTGAAGTTACCTTTAAGGTAAATAATAAATGATTCTACAAAGTTCTTATAAGTTTTTTGGAAAACACTACTGTCAATGATATAATTCAAACTCAAGCAAACACTTCGTTTAATAAAGTCAAAGCTCTAAATTTGCAACCTGTTCCTCTTAACCTGCAACTAAATTCTGAAAAAAAAAAAAAAAAAAACTCACCGACATACCAGCACTTTGAACCCCCACTCTCTATCTTCTCTGACCTGTCAAAAAATTTAAAATTTAAAAGTTTAGCTAAATTTTTAAGTGCCACATACATCATTAATAACTAGTCTGGATTACCATTCATTTCCATTAGTCTTTAAAGTTGATAAAGTAGAGTATTCGCATTGTTAGAAACATTTGATAATATAACGTTATTAATAGACAAGAACTTCTCTGACAAGGACTTATGCCATAATTTTTTAACTTCCTGAGACCTTTTGAGGTAACATTGCAACAATTACTATTTATAGCCAGAAGCAATACTGACATAAAGACAGAATTCCATGATACATTGTACACAAGAATTAACGTAGCAATATACACAACATATACACAACAGAGACAAGACCGTGACCGAATACCCATAGATGGGGGGTGGATGACGCTTCGTTGAGAATGATTTATGCCAGACATTCATAACTTCCTAAGAATTTGAAATAACAGTGTCACAGTTACTATGAAGTCGGAAGCAATAATGACATGGGGACGGATTTCTGTGAAGTGGCACAAGTAGAGATAACAAAAGACATGACTTGACCTCACTCGCACTAAGGAAACATCAAAAATATTGAATGACGAGAAATATCACAAACTGTACAAATCTTCACAGAGGAAATCTCCTGATTATCTTTAAGAAGTGTTTTGTATTAAGTTGGAACACTGCATCATCTTGGCTAAGGTGTGAAAATAATTGATAACTGACTGGTTTACCCCTCAATCAAACTAGGCTTGATTGAAAAATAATTTGCATCAATGAAACAGGTTTCTATCTCTCTTCTTTTTTCTTTTTTGGCTTCAAAAAATATATCTTCATGAGTGATTCCAAAAGTTATTCGATATGGATACCGATCATGTGTTAACAAAGACCAATGAAATTTCAACTGAGCAAGGCCCAAGAGATCTTTTTCTGTTTTGTTTCTGTATTTTTTTTTTTTTATTTCTGTCAATCTGACATGGAAAGTTTATTGAGTTAAAAATAAAACAACAAATAAACACAACACAAATCAATATCTTGCTATTCCATTGTTGCAAAACAACATAAACAAAGAAAATAAGCAAGAGAAAAAATAATACATAAACCTAACCATCTTTCATTCCATGAAGCAGCAAGATCGATCAAAAGCCAGAGTTGGACGAATATGAAAGCTCCCCCTGCCGTCATACCCACGTATAGTAAAATCCTGAATTCCATCTCTCTGATTGGAATGTAGTAAGAAGCACTCCAAAGGCATATCAAAATTAACAGCTTCCAAAACCAGTACCTTCAAACAAAGAAAACGGAACAGTATTTCATAACTCACAAATTTATACTAGACAGTCACATGCTGCACAGATGGAATTAGGATCATCGATAAGGGACAGGGGGAGTATATGGATGGGGGGGGGGGGGAGTTGGGGTTAGTAATCCCTTCTGAAAGCTAAGAAGGGTGAATGTGTAATACAACCTTTCTCAATTTCGATCAATATACCTCTGAATTGCTATTTATCGTGTTTTGCCAATATCTTAGCCATGTTATATCATGCTAGGGTCTGGGAACCCCACAGTACATGGAGTCTTATAACCTTTCTCATTTTGTACATGATCACAACAAAATACCACTGGCACCTTATCTTGGTGTTAGGTAAGGAGTATGCAAACTGGAGAAATCTTTGATAAGCAACAAAGTCAGATTAAGTTGCATACAGCTGGTTGAACTTCGATAAAATTATATTACCATATGTCACATGATCAAATCTCAATGAATTCACTTTAGGAATTAATGAAATGTTCCATGAAGGCTACTAGCTCACTCCTGATCTGATCACCCCCAAAAGGTGGAATTAATTGGTAATTAGCCTCTCCAGTTAATGGCATTACAATTTGTCTTACACAATTAGTAGCCTATCTGACAAGACCATCTGCTATTGTATGTGTGTCCAAAGAGTCCATGTTTATTTGGAAAAGTAACATACAGTAATTTCTCAAGGTTTTGTATAGATATATTGTGTCATTTCGTTAATACAACAGGTTGTCAATATATTACATACTCATGTACGTAACAGCTTCAAGCTATACTTAAATGTCACAGTCAATCTTAGTGCTGTATATGTTGAGTTTCAGCATCACACCCCGGTCTGTTGAGTTTAAACACTACACCCACACGTATTGATGTTTCTTATTTGTTTGGCACACCATACATAGGTTCGACTTACACAGGATGTCAAACATACTACTACCGCAGGAACAAAGAATCTCTTCAACTCACAGGATTAACCCATAAAATCAACCAGGCATACAGTAAAGTGGATCTTTAGGAGAAGAAGTTCAACATGCAATAATTGTAACGTTTTATTCAATAGAGATTCTATCTTTGTGGCTACGAGTTTTAAGCAGGTAACCACTGCATGTACAGTAGTTGGAAGTACAGACCCAGGCAAGCATTTCTTGTCCTATCAGCAACTGACAGACTATTTTAAATGATTTTCTCTCCTTTTTTGGGGAGAGGATGGGATCATTTGCAGAGGTTGGGGGGGGGGGGGGG
>JAIPMN010000012.1:0-26486 GCA_020650975.1 Apostichopus californicus | reverse complement strand
TAAGGAATAAGTTAACAGATACAACAAAGATTTTCTTCCAATTGAATATTCTAATTTATATTTCTATTATTCATAGCACAGATTTGGCAAAAAGGATTTCCAGTCAAGATCTTTGAGAAAAGGTTTTCTATGTATTCACAAGGCTGTACACACTTCTGGTCCAAAAAATCACAAAATTCTATTCTATATCCAATTTACACTCTATAGGGGATATGATTTGTTGGCTCATAAAACTGACAGTCAATATGTAAGTGAAAACAAAGTGATCATAGTTTATGGAAAGCAGTATGTAGATTTAATTACAAAGGTTTCAATTTATTTATCATGATTGTTGTTAAAGAAGGAAACAAACAGGTGGAAAAAATACCAATTAGTTCTTCGACATTCCTGGAAAACTTACCCATTTTGAAGGTTTCCTCGAAATGTGCTGCTCCTTTTCACCCAGAAAGTTAAAATGGCAAAGACCAGAAAGAATAAAGCTGTTGCATAGCTGATTCGGTAGACTGCCACGTGACCAAGAAAATGTTCGCAATTACCTTCCATTCCTACCAAATCGCAAAAGTTGCCAAACCTGGGAAGCTACAAAAAGGAGGAAATTGCAAAGAAAATTATTCAACATAAGCTAGAATAGCATTGGAGCAGAGCATTTTACCACACTGCCCTACTGACCATGACCTATCTCAACTTGATCACCATTAAACGGAAAATGCTGCATAGTTGCATAGTGTGCAGGTGCTAAATAACTAAACAAGATTTTACCAGTTTTAAATCCTGTGGACTTCAGGTGAGAAAACTGAACATGTAGCGTTTTTTCTGGCTGGCAGTTGGCATTGCACACTGGTTCACGACTAAAACTGCAAAGTTTCAACAAATGTTACCAATGACATGTTCATAAATTTGCATGTAACCTTAATGAGCTCTCCAGTCGTTAACAGCAGCCAATCAGCGTGCTGAGGGTCAGCTGCAAGTCCACAATAACCGAAAACTACACAATGGTGGATTTGAGTTTGGCGGTGATCGGGCAGTGTAAGGCGGCAGGTTTTGTAGCAACTTATGTTAGTCACCATTGAGTACTAACCTTTTCCAAAATATCCATTAAAATCTGGCTGCATGGTGGGTGGAGGGGGGGTGGGAGATAAAGATTTATCTAATGCATACATACTCCCAGTGACACAAAAAATGAATCTCATGATAATCTAGTATGAGGAAAGGATTTGGACCACATAATTTCACATTCTCTCCATATTGCACATCCATAGCATGGATAGTCTTAAGTCGGTTCAGAAATTTGTTCACCCGAGCTACTTTTATACACTTTTTGTCCCTCATATGTTACGTTAAACAACATGTCTTCATTGGAGTGTGGTGTGAATAGCATAGACTTTAGAGTAGTGCTTTACTAAGGAGAGAGGCATACATACTAATTGTACCTCTGTGGATTTCTTTGACAGATGTGTGGAGATGGAAGAATAACGATATTCAAAAGTCAAGGAAAACAGTTTAAGGACTTTTTCTGGGTTTCCCTTGGACAACCTGGTCCAGGTACCCTTTTGATTGTCCGCACAGCAAATATGTCCAAAAGAACATAGCAAAATAACAAAGAATGACAAATATGTACGCTGTAGGAGAGATGTGTATAAATAGGTTAAATTGGTGAAAACACAGAACACCAGCTTTGGGCCTGTAAACTCCTCTTCAGGTGGATCATAGGCCTTCCACTATTATTGATTTGTTTCATCATCTCCAAAGTGACAGAGGGTGATACAAATTTATCCTTTCAGCTATTTGGGGGTATATAGTTATTATGCAATCTGAATTTGATGTAAACATTTATTAGTACAGAGTCTATCGGAAGACCTCCAAAGCTGATTTTGGTCGTCCGAACAGAAATTTGGTTGTCTCCTATGACCCAGAACAACCATTGAAAATTGCCCAGCACGGTAATATACAATATATAGCGTGACAAATGCATCTAAACTGCACACAAAGAGGTGAAGTGGACTTTTCCCATATATCCAACAACATTGTTCCCATGTATTATTAGTCTCTTTAATGTGCTTCCCTAGTTCCTTGTGTAGAGCTTTACAATGTATTGTACACCTATTGTGCTGTACAATGCTTTGCACAAATCTTTGTCAATAACAATTGACTCAAGAGTGCAGGTGTAGGTTTGAGTCTACAGTACTCATAATTGAGTATTATGAACAGACAATGTTGATACATGACTGTTGGTAAATGGAAAATAGTGAGTCATAGACAATGCATGCATGAATGGATATCTTTTAACTTCCCCCTCATTTTCCCTCCCACCCACCCCCCCCCCTTGTTTTTATAATGATGTTAGATGTTAGATCACTGTATAACAGGGCATATTGTTGGAACACAATGGATTATTCTACCTGCTCTTGCAAACTTCTATTCACTCAAATTGTACACCAAATTTGCCAAGGCTTTAACATAGTACAGTAGGGCAATTTAAATTTGCAATCAGTTAAATATCAATATTTTTCATGGCTTTGGTGATTTGTACTGACTTTATATGCCAGCCTTTCTAATGACAGAGATCATGAGATTAGTGGCTAGTTGTATAGAGTTTGTAGCAGACTACAGTAACTAAACATCTGGAAGACATTCTTTACTCAGACGGGACATTTAAATGGTCTATCTCAGTATTCTAATGAAAAAGATGTAAATGGTTTCAAATAAAACAAATAAACTTTTTGACTTGACATTTTCTTCAATTCACTTTGGTTGTGAGGTTTCTGACTGTTAACTTTTTGTCTACTAATAAACCCTACAAAACCAAGTGATTGCAAACTTCTAAATCCACTATTTATGTTATTCAGACCGATCCTTGACTTCTGCAGTATGCATTTAACATAACCTTGAATGGTGTAACCGATGATCAGTCGACTAACGACCTTAGGTGATAACAACATGCTCTTCATACCGTGAGTGACACTTTTGCAACTAACACTTCCTTTCGAAAATGTTTGATTCTTTTTTGTAGTAGGTTTTGTAGTAAGTTGAAAGGTTTTGGTAATTTCGAGGGAAAAAAAAATCATTTTGTTGTGTGTGTGGCAGCAATATCCATACCCAGGATACATCTGACATGAGGAAAAACTGCAAATTTGAAAATTCTTCAGTGTTGCTACTAAATATGATACAAAATTGACCCTTCTCAATATGAAAAGCAGGGATAAAGTTCAAGGATTGGAAAAAAACTCCAGAGAATGTCCTTCGAATCAATTTGATACTTTCAAGGTGCTACTTGTGAGGATAAATACTGAAGAAAATTATGGCATCAGTTTTTCCCGAGATTATAGAGCAAGTCATGGCATGCCTGACTCTATGTATGGTCAGTTTGATGAGCCAATCAGTGGCTCATACTATCCAAATTACTTAAATTACAACTGTCGACATTTGACTGTAGAACAAATACGACGCACAAGACTTTTTAACTTGCAGTCATGTATAATGGTCACCTTGGAGTTTTAGAAATTTACCATCCGTATATCACATTGGAACTGTAAGTATGTATACATATCATGACTATATGTACCATTGACACTGGGATTTAAATACATTCCACACCTTGAAACTGTGGGCATGAAAATGACTAATCATACATGTATAGACCTCCATTTACAGCCGGTTGGGACAATTTCCTAATGCTAATACCTCTCTAAACTGTCCTCCCATATCATGCTTCGAAGCACTCGTTTTGACAGTACAAACAGTTCCTAACCTTGATATGGTAGAAACATTGATATTCATACTGCTCGTACTGACGATACGAGGGCTCAGAGGCGGGACATGACAGTACAGTATAGAAAAATTGTTCCGACTGGGTGCCATTTAAATTACTTTGAACAGCTGGTGTACAGCTGTATACAGTATCCATATTATTGTGTGTAGACATGTCTACAGACAACCTTGACATTAGGACATGTAACATTTTTGGCAACTTGTAGGCATGTAAAAGGACTGTAGGTATCCTTGTCAATGGAATTTAACTGCCATTTATATTTAGTTAAACCTGTATGGATGGCAGTACAGTATAGAAAGATTGTCCCAACTGGGTGTCATTTACATTACTTTGAACTTCTGTCAGCATGTACTGCAGATGTATACATTTCCCGTAACCTTGACATTAGGACCAATTTTATAATTTCTACAACTTTTGAAATTGTGTGGGCATGGATACATAGGTACCTAGGAATGTAGGACAAATTGCCATGCATATACAAATCACTATCTAAACTACATATGCTTGTAAATAGAACTACCTTTGACGTGGAAACAGTACGATCCTTCTAAGTTACTTCTGGTTTAAGTTTTGTAGTTATTGTACTACAGGAAGACCCCATTAAGTCAAACAATGCAGTGATGGAAGGGATTCACAGATGTCAGTTTACACACACTAACAGTAATTTGAGCTGACAGTTCCAAGTGTTGGATTTAAAGGCAGGAAATTTGGCACTGTTTTTGTGGAAATGTTGAACAATGTGTAACTTACTAGATAGAATTGTACTATACAGGTGCCCACAGCTTGTTACCAGTTCCAATTACAGATACTGTATGACCATTGGAAAATGATCACATTGTTTTGTTTTTGGCATCTATTGTATCATCATCTCTGTGAATAAATTAATTTTCTAACTTTATGTAGCCATTTTAATGACTGAAATTTTCCTCATTATAAATGCTGTGCACAAACAAGACATCTGTGAACTTGTATCTAGTTGTATGACCTTTTTGCATAACCATTTGCATAACCATTTTGCGATACCGGACAAGTCATTCCCAGCATCTACCGATCATCCAATTAATCACATTTTTAGAACAATACAGTTGATATATCATACTGTACCTGTATGTTCAGTATCTTCTCTGTTCTTGAGTTTTGGCAATAAAAAAATTCTAGCCTGGTGTTTTAACTTGATTAATAATTGTTATGTTACATTAAAGTAATAATCATTTTCATAAATTGGCAATCAAATGCTAACAGCATTAATTAAAAGAATCTACGAAATAATTCCAATTAACAAAATGGATCCATTTCCATATTATTATTAAATTGTTTCACAAATCAGTGTACATTTTGAACTGTTTGGCTCAAAACTATCAGCCAACAGGTATTTTTTTCGGGTAGGTTAGAAGTCAAGAACTTTATAGGGCTACATGAATTACCATATCATATCATTATTATTATTATTTTTTAATATTTTACCTGAAGAAGACTTTCCTCCACTGTTTTGGACACGAGGGCACATGATATCGCAGAACTGATTATGAAGAAAATGATATACATGAAGCGAGTGCTGCATGATTCCTTCAATGGTGGGAGACAACATAAGGAGAAGGGTTGTTTCCAGCAGCAACATTCCAGCTAAAAGATCAAATACAGACAGATATATATACATATATTAATACATAATTAATTATTTACATTGGCTATAATTTGATAAAATGTAGAGATCATCAATATTGTATTTTGAGTGCTTCAAATTATTCCCAGGGATATTTGTAAAAGGGAGTGAGTGTTAAACTGAAGGATACATTGCCACTGGGAATTGTTTTAGGGAATGGCATATAAATTCGAGCATATAAATGTCGAGTTTGAAACTCAGCAACCATTATTTCACGTTCTAGCATATATGGGAGCAATATTAATGACCATTAACCTACTATTCATGATGAAAGGGGCCTTATTAAGGGTGACATGAAGAATACATCAACATTCACGGGTAATTTACTGTAATCTGTAGGTTATATATTTGTAGAGTTCAAGTTATAGGTAGTATAGTATATTTGGAATTGCAGTAGTAAACTATAAAAGCAACTACACTACAGTACCTGACATTTTACTAATACGATGAGCATATTTTTTTTCGAAGAAATCTGGGAAGTTGGTATTGATGTGAACTTCAGCCTCCCCCCCCCCCCCTCCAACCATTTTGGTATCAAAGATATATTCCTAGTACACACTGTTTGTTTTAAAGGGAGTGGTGATATTTGGAGGTATCTCAGTGTTTCTGTGGTTCTATGTTTCAAGCCTGGTCAGAGTTTAGAACTTCTCATCCAGAACCAAGTATTTTGTCCGAGATAAAAACCCAGTGCAACATGATAATATTCATGTAGATTTGTGGGTATAACGTTATTCAATGATCTGGGTTGCCTTTATCTGTAACTCATGGATGAAATTTAATTATCTTTTACTTGTAGACAGCTTATGTTCAAGCTGTCGAAACAAACAGGATGCCAAACAGATACGATTAAAATTGTTCTGGGCCTTTGTACAAATTCAGCGATATTCCAGGACTGCAGGACAGTACATAAAAATCCAATTGCTGTTCATCTTTTATGTTACATTATACAAATAATGAATGGTTATGAGTGCAATAGTACAAATATTTCATGAGTTGAAAGATGGAATGTTCCATTCAACGAGGCGCAGCCGAGTTGAATGGAACAAATTACATCTTGCAACGAATGAAATATTTGCACTATTGCACGAATGGAAACCATTCATTATTTGTTTTATACAACACCTTCAAATTTGGATATAATTGGATGTAAAATGCACTCATGCAACTGATTGTTTTGAACAGACAGGTTTCTCTGCTCTCTTACCATTGAAAAAAGTGCCATAAAAAAAGTATAACGCATGGTTCTATTTCATAGCGTGCAATAGAGCGGATTTTGCATGCAATCGACGAGCAATTGACCAATCAAATGGCCGGAATATAATTAGGTGAACTTGGCCAGTAAATGCTAATTACAAGTTTAAATTCACTTTTTCTTCCCGAAATAATTTAAGCAATCTTCCAGAATTTGTTTTACGTAAAGATCTGGTTAGAAAGTGAAGGCAATACAACCATTCAAATGTATTTAAGCCACATTATATCCGATACAGTATCCCACTGTAAGACAGATAGCCTCTGGAACTTATTAACAGACTACTGTATGTACCTCATTATGTTACTAGACACAGTGTTCATATACATACAGTATAACACAGTGGGCTCTTCATTTCACACTGGCTAATTGTTCATAAAGGTCAAATTGACACTAATGTGCTTCTGTGCTGCAAATGCACCTGTAATATATCAATGCTTTGTATTTTAAAGTGCCGAGTTGAAAGCTGATATGAACTACAGTACAACAACATTTGTTTCAATTAGTCATTATTCATAATGAATACTTCACATACCATAGCTAATTGATTGAATTAAAAAGAAAGTTAATGAACAAAAAGAATTACCTTTGCCACACAACAGTTACTCTCTGAAGGCATTTTGGTGACTTTGAAATTTCAAAAATATTCTTCAAATAAAAAAGGCCACTTCCAGATATAAACTATGGAAACCAAGTGCAACAATCCGTTCTGAAGTCCTAGTTTGGTTCCATCACAGAATTTTTAGCTTGGCCTTTGATCGTTATTGACTGCACTTCCCAGGATACACCTCACTGTAATTGGTTGAAATGTGAGACACTTCTAAAGGAACTCTGCATTAAAGAGAAAATGGTGGGTAAACAAGAACTGAAAATGACATACTGAGCTAATACTCATACGAATTGAAATTCTGACAATATGGTCATTGTAGTTAGTTAGTACCCCCCACAATAGGTTAGCTTCATACGTGAAAGCAAATTTTTCAAGGTTTTTTGGCAAGATGTTACCATTGTATGCAGGCCTGTACACAAACAACTTTGGCCCTGTTGAACAGTGCTGTTTCTACAAAGGATTGGTTTTGCACTGATGGTTACTTGTCTAGATTGGCAATGTTCAAGTTAATTAGCATCACAGGAAAATATGAACAGCGTTTTCGATCGTTTCTGGTACTATACACCATAAAACTTGCGATTCTGCTTTTTCCAATATCAGCACTACCTGCAAATCACATATAGTAGATGTATGTAATATGTACAGTAATACAGTGTTATGTGGAGCCTGGAAAATGGAATGAGGGTTGTTTATGATCCATCAAGTCACTAAACTTCATCAATCGCAACAATCACAACAGAAGACATGAAAGGGGTTTTAAGATCTGCTACAAATTTTATTTGTAAGGAAAGAGGGGTGTGTTTGTGTGTGTGTGTGTGTGTGGGGGGGGAGGGGGTTATAGTATGATATTTTCCTTCCCCTACAAGAGAATTACTCTAATTAATAGCCTGGGAGCACTCCATTGCAGTGAGCTGTATTACATCTTCTTTCTCCATGTAACATCTTCTTTGAAACATTGTTAAAGTTACAGTGCAGTGCAGGTAACAAGTTGTTCTGCCATGTGACTTGAACATTTGACTGCAGCGTGCTCCGTGTTTGAAGACTGAAGTAACAATAATGTATATACATGGGAACTCATCCAAACAAGTTGGAAAATTGTATAGCTAATTACACATATATATACTGTAGTTATTTGAGGTATCTGTATTATGAGATGACTATGAGGCATTAGTATTATCCCAACTGTGGAATGTGAACATAGGATGCCGGACTGACTTGGACTAATGGGGGCTCTCCATCCATGCCCAAAATCAACAGAGGGCTCTGTTAAACCAGTCCTCTCTAGATAGTGAAACAAATTGAGACAAATTGCAGTTTCTGTTTATTCATTAGAACAGTGCTTACCATGAGTTGATCACATACAATTTACTCATAACTTTTTGATGAAGAGATCTTTTGAACCTAGTTTTTTTCAAATTTACAAGTAAAGCAACTTTGTTAAGCACATTAACTTTTGCTTTCTAAGGCATGTTTTTCGTTCATCAAACTTGTACAAGTGGGACCATGAACTTGTCAATCACCCAGTGTGTCAGCGTGCAAGCAATATCCACTGACCAGCGTATTCGCATGCTTGTTAGCTCTTCAAAACAGTCATGTTAATTTGACTCAGAGATCTGTAAACAGTAGATTGAGTATGTTAGAATTGATATGGCAGTGCCCTCTACAGAGCTGCTGGAGAGCACCATTAAAAAAGTGAAAAGGTGGATTTCTTCAACAGATGATGTATGGAGATGGAAGAATACCAGTCTTTCAAGGTAAACAACCTCTTTGATACCTAGATTTTGCATCCAAAATAGTGCTGAATCCAATACTGTCTATATATGACAAGAAGCACAATATTGACTAAACTGAAAAAAATATACCAACAGACATTGTTTGCTACCAATAAAATGGACAATGCACAACAAACTGAAAAATGATTTTCAGTTGGGAATTTGGCAATAAGGGCAGTCAGCTGGCTAGTACAGATCCTCAATGTAAATTGCAGAGTTAGATTATGAACCTCTTTGGAGAGTGTATTGAGCCACTATTGAGAATAGTAAAAATTGCCACCGATGAGAATTGCTAACTTTATGACTTCAGGTTATTTCCTCTTTGTGAGTTAACATTTTGGTGCAAACCAGGTGAATCAACAAATAAATGACCCATTAGTCCAAAAATGATCTATCGGCACATACCATTCTGTGTAGTTTTATAGTCAAATCCTAAATTGACTGGCAGTATTGTTGAATAAGTATACTTGTTATGAAACAAATTTTGCATTGTAACCATACTTCTGCAATACATAGGGGCCTACACTTTTGGACTCGTAACTCGGTGGTCCAAAAGGGGTGATCACTGGTTACATGATAATGCAATGTCCCATATCTTATGACTGGCACCTACCCTGAGCATAGCAATGGCTAGGGCCTTCATAGGTATCTTGATGGAGAAAAGTCCTTGATATTTTGACTTGAGAACTTATGTAATGTAGGGTCTTTAACACTTAACAGTCTAAGCCTGCTTAATCATTTGCAACTATCACGTCCATGTCGGCTAAGGTAGTTTGAAACTCACTGGTTCGACAACATTAGCCTATATACGCTATAATAAAGACAATGGAGTAAGTCTATGTTCATTGGCCTCGGCCTAAGCTGTGCTGTCGAGGCTAACTACTAGGCCTAAAGTTAGCCCTCACTAGGCGTAGGCCCTAGGCCTGTAATGTATACGTAACGACCTAGCATAACTTAGTCCTGCGAAGTAAAATCCGAACGAGTAACTGTTCATTTTGAACTTGTAGCAGTTATTGCAGTGTCCCTTGTATGTTATTACTAAATATCTGAATATTTAGACAGTATTAACAATATAAAGCATCAAGTGAACTTATTATACCGCCTACCGTAACAAAAGAATCAAATGTCGTCTAATCCGTTATCACGGATGATGTACAAAGGTTTAGTTATACGTACGTTCGATATACCGTACAGCTGCAAGGAAGCTCGTAACAACTCGGTGAAGTACTTGCAGTAAAAGTCTGAATCTGTGTTGTTATGAATTATTGTGTCGCAATCACCCATGACATCACGCAGCCGCAGTTAAAACAAAGGACCCCTGGTTACAAACCCCGTGAAGGTTAATGAGCATAGAATGACGGAACTTATAGTATTGATTACAGTTGAGCATACATTTTCTAGGGGCGTAGCTAGACTTTCCTCTTTCCCCTTTTTTGGGGGCGGGGGTGGGGAGGGAGCACACGTGGGTTTCAGGTTGGAATGACCCAACGGGCAGAAGGCGAAGCACTCCCTCCAAGGCGTGGGGTCCAGGGTAACGCTCCATGTGGCCGTGGGGAAGGGGGACATAGCCCCTGAAGCTCTGGTTTATTTACTAACTTGTGGGCATTACAATGAAGCATTTAACTACGTTAAAATGGCATTGGATGTGCACTAAACAGACCACAAAAATAACAATTTGAATATTTTTATTTTGATAATGGCAATTAATAGCATATAATAACATTTTTTTATATAATAACTCTTGCTTGCAGTGAGGAGGATGGATGATGGTATGGGAACTTTAGAACAATAATTCCACTAAAGATGTCTAACAAGAAGTAATAATAAGACACCTACCTACGATGAGTGCAATCGATGCGCGCTGTAAAATAACACTTAATTCTAAGACATTTTACCAAATGTTTTACTTCATTTTACATTGCAAAAGTTATATTAAAATTCCCTCCTAATTTCTCCCGTTGCCTTGCCTTTTCTCTATTTCTTAAGTCTTTTCTTTCATTTTTTTTTCGATCCACTTAGGGGGGAGGGTGGCCTGTGACAATTTGGGGGGGGGGACACATGACCCTAATTGACACCCGCCCCGTAGCTACGGCCCTGATAGTTTCTCTGTACCGAAGAAAGGAAAATCAGATCAATTTTACTACATATGATAGATGCTTGCAGAAATTGAAAAGCACTTTATGTAAAGTTTAGTAGATGGGAGCTCGGATTTATTTTTCTGAATGATTTAGGTGGACAAAGTGTGGCCCACAAAAAGAATGCAGCCCACCAGCCAAAATCGTGATTACCTAAAATTACATTTATTAGTTTAAAGGAAGGTGAGTCAGCATGTTTTGGGAGTGGCGGTTTTATCCATTCTACCGTGCAACTTCCTCAGCAAATGTCTCACTTATGATTGTTTAACTTGTTCAACTCGCGTGCAAAGCGATCTGGCAACAGTGTGTGGCCTGTCACTCTCTGTGCTGCTTCTGTTACTGTTCTGGTTCTGCTTATTGAGTTTTATTTTCGAAGTTGTTCACTAATAGCTTGTTTATTGTATATGGTTTTGTTTGTATTCACTACTGTTTTATGTTTACTGTCGACGGGAAATCAGTTTCCGTTTTTGTTTTCTGAAATGGACAAGAAAGTTTTCTATTCTATTTTATTCTAATAATACGCAACGTTTGCGACACTTATGCGACACATATAAGTGGTGTGGTGGCGATATTTCATAATGTTTTCAATGTCAACTTTAGACAATGGGTTGTATTCGAAAGATGTAAAATAAAACAAAACGTTATCCTGTCTACACATTTCTTTATCGTAACGTTATAACTGAAACACGTACATATTTATGCTGGATTGTCTTAAAGAAATACGGTTAATTCGGTTTAATTTACAAGCAGCGTGTAGTAATAAAACTACAATCTGAGCTGAGGCCGGTGGGGTGCAGATTAGAGACCTCCTACTATAGGGTCTCTAGTTCAGATGCGTCGAGAGGCTGGTCGGGCCCCTGGGACAATTACGTCAGCAGGTCACCTTTGTAACTCGTCTTGTTTCGTTGCAAGTATATCATGAACTGAGGATGCAATTTTCCTTTTCCTTTTCGCTAAATTTGCCGGACCATTCTTGACCCGTGGGCCCGACGCTCTAGCCCCTTGATCCCCTTATCGTCAGGCCTGGGGAATAGGGAGGGGGATGTAGTCAGCATGTTAAAAAAAGGCATTTGTATATACGTATGTTTGTATAAACAAATCACTTTCTACGCCGATGAAGGTCAATTTCTCCGTACCACAGGGTAGTATAAATGGACCAGTATATTTCACCTGCTATACTAGCACAATGAACACATGTATCAGTGATGACCAATTCCTCATTGGCTACGCCGATGACCACAGTATCTACTCCAGTTTTAAACCCGGAGATGTTTCTTCGGAATTGGAGTCAATCAGGGGTCTTTCATCAACTCTAGAAAATGTGAAACTCTGGATGCAATTTAACCGTCTTAAGATGAATGATGAAAAATCGGAGTTTATCGTTTTTGGAAGCAATCGCCAACTACCAAAGTGCAATACAGACGTTTTATCCATTGGGGACACTCCCGTCCGTCGTACTGATAGTGTGAAGCTACTAGGTGTTTACATGGATGAAATCGCCATGTTTAATCTGAAGAAGATCCGGAAATATTTGGACAAGTCGACATGTCTCAAAATTGCAAATGCCATGATTTTCTCCCATATGGATTATTGCAATGGTCTTTTATCAACCTCCCGGCCTCCACACTTCATCCTCTACAAAGGATCCAAAATTACAAGGCTAAAATTATTCTCGGCAGATCAAAATATGTCAGTGCCTCCGCAGCATTGAAGGAGCTGCATATCCTCCCCGTCAATGTCCGTGCTGAGTACAAGATCCTCCTCCTCGTTTATAAGTGTATACATAATTCAGCACCAGCTTATCTGTCCGAGTTGCTGGAAATTAAGACACCTGGTCGTTCAACACGCTCGTCAAAGGGCATCCTTCTCAAAGTTCCTTTCACACGCCGCAAATGTTTCGCAGGCCGCTCTTTCAGCATCGCTGGCCCCAGACTTTGGAACGCTCTCCCCGTCGACACAAGAAATTCGAAGACCATCAGAACTTTTAAAGTTGCTTTGAAGACTCACTTATTTAAGAAATCGTTTTTATAATTGTATTGTTGTTCAGCGCCATTTTGTGTTTAAACAGTAATGTGCGCTTTACCAAGTGTTACCACCTTAACCTTAACCTTAACCTTACTGTATCATAAAAACGGTTGTACAGATTGAGGGATGAGGGTGAGCATGCGGAACACCATCTGTAAGGTAATCTGTGATTGTTTCCAATCCGATATGGCACAGGGGAGTGAGGCTCTCCAAGATTTAACACATTGAACGTAACATCACAGAATTTTCTATTTTCTTTCCCTGTATCAGAAAATCTTTTTCATCCATTTCTTTTTTGATGTCTTGACAGGAAGCGGAGTTTTTTCAACAAAGGAATTCAAGCAAAGTGTTTTCCTCCTAGAATATAGAGGGGAAATAATTTCTCCTGAGGAGGCATCCAAGAGAACTAAAACTAAGAAAGATGGCAACACCTTCATGTACTTTTACAAGAATGATGGAATTATACAATGGTAAGTTTAAGGAGGATATGTAGTTGAGAGACTTCCCGTACAGTATCACTCCAAATCATCTTTAAATTTGCATCCTGCAAAGATTTTCAATAAAAACTACCCCAGCAGCAGCAATTTCCACCACACATATCTCTAATCGGCAGAAAAAATGGTTTATATTTGTATTTTTCCTTAGTTGACGTCCCACTTTTAAGGAAATTCCAAATATTAACCTTTTTTCTGCCGATTAAAGACATTTTTGGTGGAAATTGCTACTGCTGAGGCAGTTCTTATTGGGAATCTTTGCAGGATGCATGTTTGTAGCTGATTTGGAGGGAAAGTGTACAGAAAGTTATCTAAAATGTATCTCTCAACTACCTTTCCTCCTGTAAAATGTTTGCTTCCCATTTTCTGGTCTGTATATGTTTATTTTTCTTTATGACTTTTCACAACATCAAAGATAACAATTTAAAAAATGAATATTATTTTCATAAATATTCAACAACATCAAGTGTTCGAATTTTGCACTACTTGCTAATTTGTGATTAGGAAACAGAAATGCACTAGTATTTTTCAGGGAGTAGCCTAAATTAACTTCAAATGTACATCAAATGTACCTTAATAACAAAACATATTAATTGAATCAAGTTCCTCCAGAGTGTTACATTCATTTTCCTATTATATCTGTCAAATTCATTTTGGCTTGAATGGGTGGTGTGTCTATGCAGCTCTCCATACAGTGTGTCAACTTTTTTAGTTGTCCAGTCCTGCTCCTGTGGTTTCATAATCACTCTTTATTGTTTTATCAATCCATGTACACTTTCAATTTATTGCCCACAGTATTGATGCTACAGACACAGCCTGTGTAGCAAAGATGGTAAATGATGGGATTGGCAGAGAGGCCAATTCTGTTATGAAGAGACAACAAATTGAGGGAAGAGTTTGTCTTTGTTTGTTTGCCCTAACTGACATTAAAGATGGTGAAGAACTCCGCTATGACTATGGGCAACCAGATTTACCATGGAGAAAGAAGGTAAGAGAAATTGTAAAGCTTGAGTAAAAATTATTGGTTTGTTAAAATTTCATAGGGTATGGAGAAACATCTTATTCAAGATAAAGTCCAGGTTACCCAGTATACAAAGGAGATCGTTCACTGAATACTACTTAGCGGAGGATCTTGGACATTACTCTAAAGAGGGGCATGAATTTGCTATGCCACTATGAATTTGCTATGCCATGGTGATCAAGTTTCTTACAGAACAAATCATAATGGTGGGATGCAGGACAAAAATGATCATATTGAAGGAGTTTGCCCCTGTGGTGGATATCCGCTTGGGTGGTTCACTTTTTGTTACCCATCTGCCTTAAAATTATGGTGAAAACACTGAGCTTAAAATGATAAGATAGCTACCGAAAATGTACAAGGCTCAAGGAACGAATACAAACATCAAGTAGGGGGGGGGAAGGGGGGTGCATTCTGAGAAAAGATGCGGTCACCTCCGTGTAAAGAAGGAATGGGTACTCTGTGTAAATTAAAGCAGTTTATACTATGGTCTCAACAAGACTATATGTTAGATAGAGGGTTTTAACCTTTTGCAGGATTTATAAAGCAATAGCTCTTACTTTTTCAACTGTAACTTTAATAAGTGTTTCCTGAAGAAAAAAAAACATGGTTAGAAATCAATCAGCAAGGTAAAAGGAAAAAGTATGTTAGTAAAAGGAGGTTTAAAATTGAAACAGTTTCTTAAGCATTGTCATAGTCTATCCATTAAATACAACTAGACAAGAAATTGATTGTGGGATTTAAATGTTGGAAAAGCCAGGGCAATATATATATGATATACCTAAACCATGATCTTACAGTAACCACTGAAGATATTATGTGCTATTTATTTTTTGACTTTCAAATTGAATTGATCAAACATTAACTTACATACTACAAGCACAAGGAAAGGCCAACTGGAAATTTTGGTCGATAAACCCACTTGTTTTAGGTAAAATGTGAAACTCAGCTCAGGTTTTGTGCTTCTGGAAGTCTGGAAACAGTACAAACAAATTGATGAAAAAATATTTGAAAGCTTACCATAAGGCAAACCATGGACGGTTTTAACTCAAATTTAATTGAAAATTCTCCCAAACTTTATTTGTTGTTACTAAACCAACATTTTTAGAGAAAGTTAAAAATATGTGATTCTACCTGTAAATTGTAACTTGTGAAAGTTGATTTCAGCATTAAGGAAAACTGGATGGATGTTGCAATTGTTCCCGTAATATGTATTCAACAAAGAATTACTCAATTGGTTCAAAACTATTTTGATTATTTTACTTCACTGTACAGCATTTTGAACAATTGGTGTGGATCAATTGGCATGTGATCAATGCTGATGCTAACACAATATCATGCATAGTGTATTCATTTCAAGAGAGAGAGTAATGCCACTGATCTAGATCGATTGAATCTTGTTTCAATTGTCGTTGGTCTTCCCTACCTATACATACTACACATGAACATCTCTTCTTCACTTTTTCTTATTCTTACTATCTTTTACGGTTCTGAGCACGAACTTGTCACCATAACAATGACCAGGTGGATGTTAGTAATCTTATTTAACAAACCCACTTGGTTTCTTTGCAGCATATACTCTTGAAAAATTCATACTAGGAAGGTGCAGTTAGAAAGAAAAAAAGAATTTAATTGTCTTCTTGCTGTTTTCTTCTAGGATATGCCAGAATCAATTGGGAAACATCATCCTCAATTTGAAGAAGAATCAGGGGAACATTTTGACAATAGAGGTGAGAATTCGTTTAATCCCTTGAAATTGTTGTTGTATTGTTGACTTTCATTTTAATCTGGTATGTACAGTACTGTATATCTATCCACTTGTCTGGTGATCCTTTTAATCAGGTGGAATGAACAACCCTCTCTCTCTCTTGATGAAATTGAATAATTTTTGAAAGGCAAGTTTATCTAAACCAGAAATGAAATATTGTCAATGCATCTCTATCAACTGTGTCACTAATTATGCTTTTGCCTATACTATGTTTCAGATGAACACTCTTCTGATGAAAAGAAGAGAGAAGTTACAAGAGGCCGAAATAGTGAAATGAAGACTAAAAGTCAAGCAAATAGTGCAAAGAGAAAAGTAAGTTACAAGTTTCAATAATCTAGTGCCATGACCCACAGCATGAGAGGTTGGGGGATTACTCATTTTGTTGCTGATGATGAAATCTTCATTAAGACAATTGCAATATGTTGGAAATTAATGGCTGATCCATAACATCCCCCCCCCCCCACCCCATTTCCTCCTTTCATGTTAGACTACAATTAGTGAGGTTCTTACCAATTGAAATTTGTTATTGTCACATATTTAAGTTACAACAATTTCATTTTAGATTGATGCTATTTTACATTGCACTTCACAATAAGAATATTAGGGACACTAATTAACTTCATTCAAATGGCAAGAATCCCCCAAATCCCCCCCCCCGTAACTCCTCTCCACATGCATTTGCGCTTTTTTTCTATTGGACTATTGGAAAGAATAAACTGAGGAAACAGCTCAAATTTATCATCAGTACTAACGTATAGTACTAACATACAAATTCATGAAATATGATTATATACAGAAATAAGCTGATCTATTGTAAAGTCAACAGAATATACATACAAAGCTACTTCTGAATATCTGTTTCATTCTTCATTCCCATTTTAATCAGTATTGAGTGCATTTTCTGCACACTAACAATGTACATAATTTGTAAGCAAATCATCTTACTTGTTACACACTCTCTATTCACTGAATGCCTGAGAAGAGCTAGGTACATACGGGTGATAATTGATATTAAAATAGTTCAATTGTGGAATCTTGGTTTGAAATACAAATATTTTACAAGTCCTCTTGCTGATCTCTTTCAGCACTCAGCTAAATATGTCCATTCGGATGACTCCGAAGAATCGACGGAGAAGAGTGAGCATCGAGGTGAGCATTAGTATAATTCCTTGAAGTTGCTGTTTCATTGTTGATATTATTTTTTACCAAACACTCTCTTTACCTAAGTTTTCACCTATTTAAAAGCAGTGCGGTAGTAGCAACCTCCATTTTCTGTAGTGTCTGACTTGGACTGCAGATGTGTTGGAACTGGGCTTTCCTCAAACTCATCTCAGGTCCAGGTACTTTGAGATGAGTTAAAGGGAGTCCACTTATGGTTGGATTACTGCTTGAGGAAGGATCAGAGGAGGGGGGGGGGGGCGATGTTGGACACAACATTTTGATTGGGGAGACAGAAAATGTTGTGGATAAGTTTGATCTCAATCCAAGCTGCATTACTTTTCCTTTTTTGGGAGTCCCAATTGAGACAAATATTGTCCCTTGTCTCATGCATAGGTCAAAAGGCCAGTGATGTGTTTAAGTTATTAACACTTGTGGGAGAAGAAAACAGAAGAAAACAAATCATGTTCAAGGAGTTAAATGAAAGACAGGTGATCAATATGGAGAACATTAGAAGAGCTGAATTCTTAAAGCTTGACTGGGGTATTGTCAAACAAGGGGACAATATAATTTACAACACTATTACTGAAAGTACATTTTGCAAATATATTTTATATTAGACTGAATCCAATGGAGACATTAATCACAATTGCATTTACATTGTAACAACAAATTTGGTGTATTATCAAGTCTCAGTTGTTAAATTGATCACTACACACAAGAACAATAGGGTCAAAGACTGCAACAATAAGAGAGGATCCCTAACTACTGACAATGGATGCCAAAGGAATGACATGGATCTACTGGACTTAGCTACATACAGTACTTCATAATAGGAACATTTAATGCAAAAAGATGTGTGGTTGTCATAATATTTTTTAATTGAAAGCGTTCACTTTGCTCTCTCCTTCGTTACTTCAGATGAAAGGGAAGAAGGCATCTATGTAAGGACTTCTAGTAGTGGGCCAAGAAAGAATGCTTGTTTGTTCTGCGACAAGTTACATACAAAAATAAGTCTCCACCATCTAAGGAGCCATGCGGATGAGATAGATGTCGCTAGAATTCTGTCTCAGAAAAAGAAATCAAAACAAAGAATAGAAGACATGGAGCTGATCCTGAACAAAGGGAATTTCTCCCACAACAGATTTGTGTTGAACAGGAAGAAGGGGGAACTCATCCCGGTACGACGACCAAAAGTAGAAACATCCCACAGAATGTACTCTCCATGCCCAACATGTTTGGGATACTATATGACCGAGGATTTGAGATGGCATGCAGCCTATTTTTGTGTCGGGTCAAACCAAGAGGCTGCACAAATTAGAAGTAGTGATGTCCGCATACAGGCGGACATCTTAAATAAGACCAGTGCTTCCTCATTTACAGAGGTCAACAAAATTATAGCTAAAATGTACCAAGATGAAGTGACAATGCTCATAAAGCACGATATTCTGCTCCTGCAGCTAGGAGACAATATGGCAAGACGGTGCTCTGGCATGGACAGCCAAAAACGGAGACACTATGTGTCACAAAAGTTGAGGGAGGTGGCACGGCTAATTATCAACTTTAGACTTATCACTGAGACAGATGCGGATATGTCGGACGTGTTGAAACCCACCAGCTCCGAATATGTCGTAGCTGCAGTCTTTCAGTGTGCTGGCAAAGTATCAACTGTTGACAGTGATGGAGTGAGACATCCATCAACTGCCTTGAAATTAGGGCATGACCTTCAAAAATTAGCAAAAGTGAAGGAGGCATTTGCAATCAAAGAAGCCAAACAAAAGAAAGAGAAGGAGGCTAATGACTTTGTGAAACTCATGGCAGCTGACTGGTCGGACAGGCGGTCCTCACCAGCACTTAACACCCTCGCCAAACGAAGGTATAGTAAAGTAGAAGAATTGCCAAAATCGGCAGATGTCGCAAAATTATTTGCATTTTTGGACGAAGAAATTTTGGAAAGTCTATAACTCTCCTTAAAGATCTTGTTACTGTGGAGGAGAGGAGCACCATCTACAGGAGAGGGCAAAACTTAGCTCTAACCAAGTTGACTTTCTTCAATAACGACGGCCTGGGGAGACCGAGCAACTTCAGTAAGTACAATTGAATTGATTATTATAGCGAAAGTTGAAATAAGCTCAAAATTCTTCTTTTCTATTCCCCCTTCAAAATGTTTTGCTAATGACAATGACATAGGTGAGCTGAATTTTTAATTTATAAGGAACTTGTCGTTCTGCTACAAAACATTCCTACATACATTACATATATTAAAGATAATTGTGTGTATGTACTTTCTAGTGATCACTTGCAATTAGCAGTTAACCAAGAAAATTGTTTCTGTGACAATTGCATTTATTATTCATATATCATGGTCATTAAGTTCTTTTGTTTCATGTGTCAACTGAGGTAGCAGAATACTCATGCATTAGAACCAATGTTTCTATATGGTATCAAAAAGTGGCATTTCAATTTTTATCTTTGAAAACTTGTACAGGTACCTTGTGTAAGAATGCCTAGAAGCAAAATGATGATATTATTGCTTCAGCCTTGATACATTCACTTTTACACATTTTTATAGCACCAAAATGTATAAATACTGAAAAATTGACCAATAAATATGTTTAGTATGTTCATCTCATTAGTTTCACCCAACTACTGTTAATCAACTAATGATTCAACGTGTATTTTTATAGATTAAGCTTAATGAGGGGAATGGTGTATGCCTGTTGCACCCCCCCCCCCCCAACACACTCCTTGTACCTGCCACTGTCATAGATAACCTCTAACATCAAATCACAGCAACAGAAGCTTTTTTCAGTACACTTGAAAAGGGGTACAAACTACATGACCTGCAGAGGGCATAAAACAACATAGTTAAAATTTACAGTTTTACAACAGGATCCCCTGTTTTCTTTTCTACCACTTGTCCCAGAAAGGCAGCACTAATAGATAGGTCTCTAGATTTTAACTTTACAACATTTGTGGCAGTTTGGAGTTGAACTTTCTTTTGCTGATGTCTACTATACCAATATGTATCCTTTGTTATTGTATTTTCAGAGTTGAAGCTTATAACCAAATTGGAGAATTTTCGGATGTTGAGGAAAATCAGAGATTCTCTGACATCTTTAGAGAAGAAATTATGCGCAGACTTGGCAGTTATTTTTGTCAGAGGAAAGAGGGGTAGGAAGGTACCTCTGATCCTACCCCAGAACTGCCAAGCTCTGATGGGGTACCTTCAAACGTTGAGGAAAAGTGCTGGAATTTCCTCAAAGAATCGCTACTTCTTTGCCAGATTTGGGGCCCTTACCCCACTAAGGGCTACTGACTCCTTGAGGGATCTGTCACACGAGGCTAATTTAGACTCCCCTCATCTTATTCGGGCCACCAAACTTAGGAAGTACACTGCAACACTTAGTCAAGTGTTTGCCCTGGGGGAGCACCAAGCTCAATGGCTTGCTGAGCACTTGGGCCATGCTATGGCTGTTCACCATCAACATTATAGGCTTCCAAGCAGCACCCTAGAAAAGGCAAAAGTAGCAAAACTACTCATGGCAGTCGACTCAGGCAAGGCTTCAAATTTTGTTGGGAGGACCTTAGACGAGATCACGTTGGACGAAATAGGTATGTTGACAGAAGTTAAAACTGCAATAAGATGGCTGGGATGTATAAATAAATCACCGCACGTAGGAGAGCAGACCTACTGCACAACTATCGTATATGTGTAGATTTTGACTCGCAGATGAAACGCACCAAAACAAACAATGAAATAAAGTGACATCATGCAAAAGTCTGCTGACAATGCTGGGGCATTTTGGACTACAGATCTTTGAAGATGACACCACCTATTTAAGAATGTATTTCTGATACTAGTCTGTACCTTGGGTCATTAGTTTTTAAAGACATATCCTTCATTCTCTAGATTCAAGTCACTAAACTGCAGTATAGATGGTAGCTGCGGGTTGAATTTGTTGTTTGTGTGGAAAGTGTATATTTAAAAAAGAAAAGCATGTTCATAGGTGCATCTTAAGTTTGCCTAACATTTATGTTTGAATCAATTACTGTTGATGTACTACTGGATTCAAAGTTTGCTAATTTGAAAGCTGGGTAAATTTTAAAGAATGAGGGCAGTGAACCAATTAGTCTACTAAGTATGAGATACTTAACAACTCTTATAACATTAGTTAGGGTCTTCCAAATCTTTTATAAAACAATCCTTACATATAAGAAATCATGTTACTTTCTGAGTGTTATGTAGGTTGCTGAGCTAATTTCATACAAAAAACTTTTCCCTCTACAGAACTTTCTCAGGTCTTGGAGGAGGAAGAAGGTGAAACAATTGAGCAGAATGAAAAGATGGATAAAATGACTTCAGGTGAGAAATGTTACTTGTTGTGGCTTTGATCTAAAGGCCTACTTCATTGAATGAATCAAAGTTTTGATGTGTATTAGTTTTATGTGTGCTGCTGTTAATGTAATGCATAATTTTATTTCTGTTATACAGAAATTCCTGAACATTCTGAACAGATGTGTTATAGAGCCGAGGATGCTCAGCCAAGTACCTCATAAACAGAAAGGAAACCAAAAAACACTTCCGGTAGGAAATGTTAGTTGTGGCTTTGATGTATATTGAGTGATGAAGGCTGCTGTATGGGTGTATGTGTGTGTGTGACGCTTTAGTTTGTATGAACGATAACTCAACAAGGGAATGACTGATCGTTACCATACTTGGTGGGTGGCCCATAGTGAGAGGAAGATGCCTATTGTTTTTGGTGCCCGCAAAGGTCACCAAAGGTCAGTTAGATGAAAAAAACCAATATATTAAAAACAGCAATTGATCAGCCATTGACCGGGTCCGACATGGTTGATATTTTGGTAGTAGTTGTGAATGGGGTAAGGGATCGTTTCCAAACATAACGGTAATGTGATCGAAGGTCAACAAAGGTCAATTATTGATAAAAAACTAGTATTTTTGCGATAACTTGAGAAAGAAATGTCCGTTAGGGTTGGGAGTTGCTTCAATGTAATTTAATAGTCGACCCGCATCTGGGTGACCCTTGACCTCAATTTGACCTCTGGTGACCTTTAAGTGTTTTGGGGATTTTTACAGTTTCGATGCTATTTTCAGATGTCAAAGGTACCTTCTGATCATAAATGTCAATAAGTTGACCCCGTCCGACCTTTGTGTGTGAAGTTATACTGGGGTCAAAGTTTTCGGTCGGAGTTAGGATGGCTGTACAGACTTGTCGTGTTGTTTTTTGGAATCAGGAGATCAAACTACATCTGAAACCAAGGTCAAAAGGTCAAAGGTCACATTAGAAAAAATGTGCTTATTTTGGGAGGAAACGAGCAAAAAAGGAAATGTTTGGTTTTGATGCTAGATTTGGATATCAAAGGTACCTTCCGATCAAAAATGTCAATAGGTTGACACCTGGGTGAGCTTTGTGTGTGAAGTGATACGAGGTCAAAGTTAATTTTCAGACATTTAATGCAATAACTCCCAGTGCCAAGGTGTGACACGGTTGATATTTTTGGACAAGTTGCAAATGGTATAGGGGAATATTTTCACACTTAACAGTCATGTGATCCGAGGTCACCAAAGGTCAATTAATGTTAAAAAACTAGTATTTTGGGGGGAGAAAATGGGCAAAGATTTTTTTTTTGAATTTGTATAGTTTTGATGCTATATTCAGGTCTCACCGATCAAAAATGTCAATGGGTTGACCCCAGGGTGACCTTTGTGTGTGAAGTTATGTATACAAATTCAAAGTTAATTTTTAGACATTTAATGCAATTAACTCCCAATGCCAAGGTGTGACACGGTTGATATTTTGGGACAAGTTGTGAATGGGGTGGTGGAACATTTTCAAACTTAACGGTCATGTCATCTGAGGTCACCAATGTTATCTGTTGACCCGCTTGTAGGTGACCTTATATTTCTTACATTTTCGACGCCATATTCAGATCTCAAAAGTGGCTTTTGATCAAAAATCCGATCACAATTTGTGATCACAAAAGTGTTGGCTATAGTGTTGGTTACTTTATGGGTACATGTAGGACCACAATTTCTTGGACTATTTGAGCCTAATCTTGCTTGATAATATTATGTGTATTGTCATATACCCCTACGCAGGGAACCACAGTGCCCTTAGGCTCTTATTGTATTGGTATTGTTACCTTTTCAATACGTCTGGCATCAATTAGCTTTGGCAATTTATGAACGTACACCCATGTACGGTTAGTTACTGAATGGTGACAATCAAATTGAGTTCACTCATCAGAGAACAACTTTGACCCCACAAGACACACTGGTACTCATATAATATTTTGTTGGTCCTACAATGGAAATGATAAATTTACCATACAATTTACTGCTGTCAATTCGGTGAATTCATGTCATTGAATTTCCATTGTTTGCTATAGCGTAGAAGGTTTTAGTCCTCAATGGACAAATTGAAATTTTATTCCACTGTCCACTGTACCCCACAAGGTATCCTGGCACTCATACAACATGATCAGAATACAGCATCAATAGGTCAATTTTCATATTCCTCTGGTCAAAGTTATTGTTTGGTTTAAAATAGTAAATGAATACATCTACTGTAGACTGCATCTTAGATGCCTTAAGGTTTATTGATATCTCATTTAAGTTCTATCCCCACAAGCTACCCTGGTACTCATATAATATTTTGTAGGTCCTACAATGCCAATAATAAATATACCGTACAGATTACCGCTGTAAATTCGATGAATTCATATCAAGGAAATTTCCATTGTTTGCTACTTAGAAGGTTTTAGTTCCCAATGGACAAATTGAATTTAATTCCACCGTCTGTACCCCACAAGGTATCCTGGCACTCATACAACATCACCAGAATACAGCATCAATAGGTCAACATTTATATTACACTGTCAAAGTTATTGTTTGACTACTAAAAGCAATGAAGATATCTACTGTAGGCTGCATCTTAGATGCATAAAGGTATATTGATATCTGATTTAAGTTCAGTAGCCCACAAGCTACACTGGTACTCATATAACATTTTGTAGGTCCTACAATGCCAAAAATAAAATTTTACTGTAAAGATTACTGCTGTCAGATCGATGAATTCATTGAATTTCCATTGTTTGCTATAGCGTAGGTTTTAGTTCCCAATGAACAAATTTAATTTAATTCCACCGTCTGTACCCCACAAGGTATCCTGGCACTCATACAACATCACCAGAATACAGCATCAATAGGTCAACATTTATATTCCACTGTCAAAGTTATTGTTTGGCATCTAATACCAATGAAGGTATCAACTGTAGGCTGCATCTTAGATGCATTGAAGTATATTTGTATCACATATAAGTTCTGTACCACACAAGCTACACTGGTACTCAAATAAAATAATTAGTTCCTACAATGCAAATGATAACATCACTGTAAAGATTAGGCTGTATAGTAATGAATACATCTACTGTAGGCTGCATCTTAGATGCAATAAGGTATATTGATATCTCATTTAAGTTCTATACCCCACAAGCTACACTGGTACTCATATAATATTTATTAGGTCCTACAATGCCAATAATAAATTTACCATAAAAATTACGGCTGCTAATTTGATGAATTTACTTCGCTCCTCTCTTACCTGTCACTCACTCCACAATTGCACTTTCCTATCTACCTAACTACACATTTGGAAACGTTTCAGCACTGCGCCCTCACTCCCTGGGCCAAGTGGGAGGGGGGTGTCAGGATGTGGGAATCGAGGGAGAGACGAGATGAAAGAGCTCCGCTGTCTGCTAGAGACCCTTGACCAGTAAAGCAAGGTGAGACGTAGTGAGTGCATAGTTATGTGCCACAGGAGGACTGCGAACCCTGCGACTGGGGGTGTGTATGACCTAACAGAATCCCCAGGGGGAATGAAGGCTCACCTTATTCCGAGTCGGTCTGGGTGAAGCCAGGTTGGATGGATGTCGCTGGTCCTGTGGGTGGACTGACAGGTTAGAGAACCAGGTGCCATGTGCGTGCGATACGTAGTGATCGAAGGAAAAGGTCTCCCAGAGAACCGTGGAGCTCTTATCCCGAGTAGTGTTGGGAGACGACGAGAAGTCTTGTGATGTAAGGCGCTCAGCCATCCTGTCGGGTCCTGTAGGTGTAGGTCTAGAAGGTGGTAGTGGGAGGAGGGAGAGACAGGTAAGTATCATCGCTCGTAAATCCCCATACCAGTAATTTTTTGGGGATTTATTTTGCTCCTCTCTTACCTGTCTCCCACTCCACAATTGCACAGAGTGGCACTGTTACAATTGTGTGAGGCCCAACGGGCGGGACCTGTCCGAGGGAACTCCCAACACTTCAGGACCAAAAGCCGACTCTGTCGCTAGGGTGTCCTTTAAGTAGGCTGAACACGAAGGTCGAAGGAGTCTTCCATGCCGCCGTTTTTAGTATGTCCTCCAGAGGGATCCCTGCGAACAGAGCCTTGAAGGCCCCCTGAGGTCGTGAGCACATACCCATTCCCCCGATGGTGAGAGGGATTGGATAAGTTGGACTATCCACCTGGAGATGGAATCCTTGGAGGCCGGAGCATGTGGTGACGATGGTAGTATGAATAGCCTGGACGAGGTTCGTAACGTCCTGGTCCTGTCTATGTATCAGAGGAGTGCTCGGACAGGGCACCATAGTTTGTCTTCCCTGACTGAGGAGAAGTGAGAGATTCTCGGGAGGAAGATGTCTCCAGGTATGAATTCTAGAGTGGTTCTTAGGCAGAAAAGATGGATCTGGGATGAGCCGTGCCCCGTGATTATCGAAGCGGATGTGCCCCTTGGCCACGGAGAGGGCGTGAAGG
>JAIPMN010000011.1:17277-46426 GCA_020650975.1 Apostichopus californicus | reverse complement strand
ATTATATATATATATATAGTTTGTATATAGTTTGTATATAGATGTTACAGTTATATACATATACATATATAGTTAGTAGTCTGCAGTCTAAACTGCATTCTGTTTGTAATAAGAACCACTTTGTTTTTTAAAGTTGTTAAGAAGTTTTCCGTTTTCTGTTTACTTTGTTTAAAAGAGTAAAGAAAAGGAAGTGAAACTTATTATAAAATTTCATATCTAATAACTTTACATTTCCTCTTAGTTTGATCACTTTCTTTTGCATTTCCAAGAGTAAACCGACGAACAACAGTACATTAGAAAATGAAAGCTAGAGCTTCGCATCTCTTGCTTTCGCACGGAGTTATGCCTCAGTTATGCCGTCATTATTTTGCCATCACGTACACGCAAGTATACACTGTATATACCACCACATGAAACAACAACGCAAATGAGTAAATCAGCTTATTCTTGTAGTTATGTTCTCATGTACGAATAATAATGAAAGTTGGCTAAGGCTCATTGACGCATGTGACCAGCAGAGCTATGAGGCTTCTCGGTCTGCACATATAGAAATGTTACATCGTCTCTATTTGTCTTTTGTGTCACCCATATATACCGTACTAATTCCTATAAAGCTATTATAGAACACATATAGGTTATGTATCTTCTATAGTACACATATAGGATATATGTATATAGGCTTTGTATCTATTATAGTACACATATAGGCTATTATAGTATACACATATAGGCTATTATTGTACACATATAGGCTATTATAGTACACATATAGGTTATTTATCTATTATAGTACACATATAGGCTATATGTATATAATAATAACAACCATCATAATAATAATAATAATAAATATTAATAAATAGTATATATATAGCGCAGACCCCAACAAAAGTTGTTCAATGCCCTGTACGGGTGCTGAAAGTGCAAAAACTAATATAGTTATCTACACGCTATAGCTTTATGGATTCGAACTTACAGAGGAAGACATTACTTTGTTCACTTCTCAGTGTTTATAGAAATACATTGATACGGGGAAAATAAATAGGACAAACTCGACTATCTTGAAGCGACAACAAAAATTTCAGCAGTCTGTATTTAACGTGTGATAGTGGTGGAATGACCGTGGCCTTCATAATCCCTGTTTTTCCCAATCGCCTTCCCTCATTTTATATTTCGAGACTACACACTTTTTATATAGTGTTTCCTGTAGTCAACGATCATTCATTGCAGTACACCGATTGTTATAACCCTATTATATAAAATACACTATATAGTTTTATGCCTGTGCATCGCCATGCAAAGTAAAGGCTAGGCTAAAGAAGCCAATAGGCTATAGAAGCCAATATGCTATAGGATAGCTGCATTGTGTTTATATCAACCGAAAATGACGGTAGTGTACATGACAAATCTTTCTGTTAGCGCAAAAAACAACATGCGACATGCGCGACTATTGAAACCTTCCATGGAAAATGTTCATTTGCGCGCGTTGCAGTCCCAGGTCTGTTCAAGTCTTACAAACCTAAGCAGAGGTCATGCCGGGCCGTTAATCGCAACCTGGTTACTAGTGATCAAGTGTTAACAGTACGCAGTATAGATGGCTCTCCAACCTTATCTCTCCTTTTGCACTAGTATCTACTCCCTTTCCCAAGGCACTGGTGATAACTTTAACGCAGCAACATCATGGTCATACCGTCTCAGTCTCGACGTAAGGGGAGGGGGGGGGGGGACTGAAGTTATAAGAGTGGATTAAGTTGTTTGGTTTTCATCGCCAGGCTCTATCTATAGGATGACTTTTCTTTGCCAAAAAAATGAAGAAAAAGATTAATAATAATAAGAAAAAAAACCATCATGCACAGGCCACGCTATATAGTACCGCACGTAGTTACTATACATCAATAGATCTGAGAGGATTTACTATTCAGGTTACTTCTTTTTAGTGCACTGTATTATATTTGATCCAGTGATTTATTACAGCGCGACAGGCGCTAGACTCCTCACGTCCTATACCTTCTATATATATACAAAGAAAGTGGAGCCAGTTGCATCCTAAACCATAGGCTATGGATTAGACCTAAATGTCGGGTTTACCTTCACGCCCTCATAATTAATAAGAAATTATATAAGAAATCGCTTAAAGAACGTTTGTATAATCACATGTAGATTTTACATAAAAAAAATTTGATCAATACACCATCATGTGTTTGTGTAGCACGTTTTGACATTAAATTCTGCATATGGCTGATTAACTATGTCAAACATACTTTTTAGTCGCTTTACATAGAAGACATCCATTCCGATATTGCTTTAAAAGAATAAGCTGTTCATTCCATCAGTAGTGAAGTATGCTCTTCTCTCAGCGTGAACATCAATAATTACTGAGTGAAGGAAAAGACGCGTGTTTACTCAGTGATGTCAAGGTATTTCGTAAGTTTCATTTCTGATAAGGCAAAGCTTCACGAAAGCTTTAATAATAGTCAGAAATATGGCAAGTATTTTTGGTGGCGGGACGTAACTTGAGGATATATCAGCTTATAGCTCCTCTGCATTTTGAGGAGAATAAAACGATGGTGAGTTACATCTTGATTTATGGACAAGTCACCAAAGGTTATAGAGGACATGCGTGGAACGCTCGTGCCATGCGCCGGCCCGCCGCCATATCAACGGAAGAGCTGTATGGACTAGAATGTAATATGCTGTTGAAAATGACGGAATCTTGTACATAACGTAATAGTTAGCAATAAACTAAATGCATCAGACCACGAGTTGCCTTGGATTATACACTAATAGGACGTGGCAAGTCGATGGGAGGGGAGAGGGGGGAGAGGGGGAGATGGAGGGAGAGGGAGGGGAAACGGAGGGGAGAGAGGGGAGAGGGAGGGGAGAGGGAGGAGAAACGGAGGGGAGACAATGGGCTTGGGATCTTATGAACGGTATCATAAATGATATACGTGTTCCATTTTTTGGATGCTCTAGTAATGTCTTTTGAACAAGGTGGAGAGAGAGATAGATAGAGAGGGGGAGGGGAGGGGTGGGGGGGGGGGGTTGAGGTGGATGATTGCACTCGTTACGCTGCTAACCTAGGTCACTGTTGCTATACATCGTTCACGTCTGTCGTGACATTATTTGAAACAACTAACACATGCTTATAAGTTGCCTTTTTTTTTTACCTATATAGTCTATATTTATTTACGATGAGTCTACGTCGTCGCCATATACAACTAGCTGCTTCAAACTATTTTCTGTTTGAAGAATAAAAAATAGAAAAAAAGTTTCAGAACCGCCAATTTGTTTCAAATTTATAATCTTGAAATATCTCTTGTTTTCTGTGCCGGTTATAAGGAGACGACCTACTCGAAGTTCATTGTGTCTAGGTTCTTGCATGTTTCCAAACTTGAGGTCCTTGAGAAGAATGATAAATAGTCAACACCGGGTATGTCAGACTCAAACTGTAATAATTTAGAGAGGGGGAAAAAAAGATTAAAGGGGGAACGGTATGGCTCAAAATCTTATTAGAAATACACGGGGGAGATAGAAAGAAGAAGCTGTATGTGTCTGCATGGTAACGTCTTCCCCTTATGCAGACACATACATTTGAGCATATCTCTTAGATAATATTAAACACTGACATTGGATAAAACCGCTTTCAAAACAGGTGCACATATAGCGATAGTGTAGGCATACGTTGCGTACAAGAGTTGGGCGGAGATTGTTATGATCAACATCCAGTGGTAAGACTATATTGGCCAAAACATAGTTTTTCAATTTTGGGCGACAAAAGCATATTCAGAGCGCAGTTATTATTATGAACGATATGAGCGTACTCTATAGAGAATATTACACTATGGATTAAGTAAATCGGGCGGGAAATGAGAAAAAAAAACACTGTGTAAAGTTAGAAACGAATTCCGTCTGCACACGATTCCCTGCTAAGAATGAGTTCCAAATTGAGGCAATTAATATTGGAATTTGATGGCTAAAAGTCTTACGAAGACCTTCCAGAAAGATACAATTTTAACCTTCTTTTCTCCCTTCTTCTTTCCTTTTGCTTTTAACTGTTGGAAATTGTTTTTATCATGAAAGATAAAATTAAGAAATAATTCAAAAAGGAGCTCAGACAAAGCCTAGAACATTTACACTCAGTCTATAGTAGAGGACGTCCTCACCAGGAAGAACTGCGTTTTCTTCACCAATCATTTTGATTTTTTCATTTATTTATTACTATTATTATTAATTCTTTCGTTTCTGTTATTCTCGAATAGCGATAAGGAGTTAGATTTAAACTTTGTATACCAAAGGCCACCATATCATCCTTAAATCCCGCCACGAAAAATCCACATCACTCACCACTGTTTTATATAATACCTTCCCAACTGAAACTAAGCTAAACAATTAAACAGTCTGTCAAAGGCGACAATTTCAACTACACTGGATACGTCTCGCGCCCAAACTTTCCAACCGTCAAAATTCATTTTTAAGCTTTCGTTCATCTGTATGATATTGCCCAGATGCGCGTCTTTACTATACATCTTGACAAGCCCTTTCCCCCCGATTATTAACAAATCTTGTTTTAGATTGCCAGGTCGGTTCTGTATTACTTGACCCCTCGGATTGACCCCTGGTCCAGGGCGGTCCGCACTCAGCATTCCTCCAGATGTAATGGAACGTAAAAGCTATACTCTCATTGCAAAACGATATCTAAGCCGACTCGCCGTGATTTTTTTTATTTTACAACAAGCCCCCGCGTGCGACCTTCCTTGGCAACAGTTATCTAGGTTAGCGCGATTGCCTTATTTGGGCATATTGTCGTGTGCCGTTAATGACTACGCACGTGGTATGTGATGAAGTGAACGCAATGGGTATGATACTTACCCCTGTTTGGTGCCTACGAATGAAGAGGTAAAGGGAGGGTTACTGGGAGTGGAGGAATGGCATGAATTCGACCCTGTTTACGAGAGATTCAATTACTTAATCTTGTCAAACAGATATGTTCTTTTCCGGACCGCGGGTGGCGATGTCTGGTTTTCGAATTTAAAAAGAAAAATTGCGACATTGTGTTATATCTATATTTGTCAGGTTGTTTCCAGAATTAAACAACACATGAGAAATATTTCCTTATCGAGACCAATAATCTTGCTCTTACATGTTTCCCCCTCGAGGCAAATGTGTTTCAGGAGATATTCGATCTCCTCAAGGAACTAACATCCATGTTTATAAGATTCATATCTTCTATATACACTATCTTAAGCTGTAGAGCTTAACGATTCATCAGCTGAGCGCCGTCAAACGGAAAGGTCACCTACCTGTGACAGATAATATGATGTGATCACTAATTACACTCATTAAAACAAATGACAATAATTACAGAGAGGACGAGAGATTAATCATGTAATCATAACGGCGCGTATTGACTATAGGCCTGCATATATATTGAGTGCAGGCTTCTCATTCTTTAAGGGTTAGGGCGTCGTACACCAGTTCGGTCGGGTTGAGGAAATAGTTCCCCGGTGCTCTAAAAATGTCAGGGAGAGGTAATAAGAAGGGGGAGAGGGGAGGGGGTGGTGAGGGGGAGGGGTGAACTTGGTAAAGGGTCCACAACAGATAACGTCTAAGTTGTCGAGTTTAAGGATAGTACGGAATATTTCAATTACGTGATACCTCACGACAATCTCGCGATACTTTGGAACTATCTACGAATTTTCGATAACGGAGAAATACAGCAGGAAACAAGTAGTCGACATTTTTGTTTGTTATTAACGTCTTTCTTGTTGAATCACATTCCATGTTGTTATCGATGCCGGTTTTCCACGTAACTGCAATTTGTTTGTCATATCTGCCTTATGATAGCCGAGAAAGCCTGATTAGTTCTTAAATTAGCTTTTCTTGATTCTAAATCTAAGGAGAAGTGGTACCTTCCTCGATGGTCTACGTTGGTGTACTTAATAGCTGAAACTTAACCAAGTAATTGTAAATACAAGGAAGAGAAAAGGAGGGTAGCTTACACGTCAGAGGCAGACGGGAGGTACCATATAAAGACAATTCTGCTTTGCATTGATAAATCACTACAGAATAATGCAGAATAATTACACATTATAATGTCTTTTCTAGGTGTGTTTAAAGTGTATAGTATCGATTTTATATGGTAAAATGCCGATTTTGATTAGATTAGGCTACTAGTCTTATGAGCTATTGCCTACATCCTATACATCTCCGTTATTTTATGCAGTCCACTGACCATGTAAGGATTAATCAGATGTTACGAAGGCAGAGCTTAAAATAGAACTTTTGAGTGCTGTCAATTTGGCAAATCGTCAACCGTCACACTAGGGCATGAACATGGTATTCTGACAGGTACACGGAGGTCCTTTCCGGGTACACATGACCGCTTAAGATCACCTCTGAGATTAAAATTACTGGTATAGGACCGCAATGTGAAGGCTTTTCCAACCTTGAGTTGATTTGTCCATATATGTACATCGGTTTTAGATACAAAAAATCCCACATATAGAGTGCCATATCTCCGGTGTGAAAGGGTCAAATCGGTGTGCACAATAATTGGCATCCGTGTATAAAAGGGGGTGTAAGGCAACAAGTGGCGGCATGTATAGTATAGCCAACTTGAAGGACAAGTTTCGTCTGTTTTTTTAAGGCAAATTAAAACTGTATTTTCATTATTTACATGAAGAAAGTCCTGTTATGTATAGTGGAATGAGTCCGATACCAAATGGATAAAAAAGGATACATAAATTAGTGTATATATTACGGTAGGTATATATTAGGGTAACTAGAGAATTCGTTACCAAAGCAAGAAGAAATCTTTGACACGGCCAAGAAACATAAAAGGAAAATATCCAAGCACTGTTCGTGGTAGCTAGAGATATGAAATGATTAAACCAACATTTTCCATTGGTTGCTAGTTTGCGGCGAGTCAAGTAATGCTGTCCTACTCTATATGCATGCAGGTGATAGCAATTGATCCAGTATGGCAAAGAAGTGATCTATGTGTGGAAGAAAATCACGTGCAACGGTGCCGAGGGGGTGGGGGAGTGCACAGGAGGAACGTGCCCCCCCCCTCAATTTTGTGATAACCTCAAAATTGCCCTTTAACATGAAGTAGAAGTGCCTGTATTGGTGAATGAATCGCACCATTATTTCTGCAATAAAATTGTTTTCGGGGAAACTAATAAGAATGTAACTAATAAGTGCGCTTTTGGTAAAAAAAAAAAGCGAGAAAAGATTTTAGTGTACTTAACTTACTGAAAAGGTTTTACTTAGTACCGTACTGAATGCACAAAGGGTTCCCTGCCTCAGAGCGTTTTGTGGTGAATTTGTGGGTTGCCCCTCAAATCACTGCCCCACTACGCCTCGAAGTTTATCCACCCCCCCCCCTTCCCTACCCGCTCAGATTGAACCCTCTTCCACCGCCACTGAAAACTTTGCAAGGAGGGAACCGCACTAACTTTGATCAGTTGGAAACATAGCCTATTGACCAATCCCTACTATGTTCGTCAAACCTGATTAAAGTAATGAAATAAAAGGTAAAATGCTATTTGCATTTTGCAGCTGGTTGATAAACATATTATTATTATTATTTATTCAGTATTAATCCATTTCACAAACAATGAAGAGACGAAATAACGTCAATCTTATTCTGCAGGTAGTCGTCACGTCATGTTGTGTAACACGAGCGTCTTAAGTTATAACTTGAATCTGTATGGCGCCATCACTTCTTTCCTCATACAGTTATATACGCGCGTCTTGGAATTGGAGCACATTATACTCATATATGATAGTGTGTGTTCAAAACAAGGAGTTTTGAAATGAAAACAGTCGGCTTCGTTTGACAAGTTATTATCTTTTCCATATGAAACAAAAAATACTACGAAGCGTGTCAGTTACGTGTGTGTGTGTGTAATAATAACCAGCATGAAATCCCCATTCCCTATCCGACCCCTATTTTGCTCTTTTATAAACATTTTTCCAAAGAGATCTTCGCATGATTGCATCACAATTTCCGACGACCTATTACCAAAATGCATCGTGAAACTAATTATCGGTCAAGCTAATTAATAACGGATACGCTTAGTTTCAAATTATAAGCCAAACATTCAGATGACTTTCAAGAATGCCAAGAAATAACCAATGCCTTAGGAAGACTGCCTCAGCTTTTTGCTCGTTGTGTAAGTCTAACCTTTTGAATGATATATTTCTCTATTCACATTTACTCACACCAAAAAGTTATATATACAATGAGTTAATTATAACATTTGAACTGCATTTAGAACGTTTGGATGCTTGGAAGAAACTTTGCGAGATGATTTTGATTTAAAAAATTGCTTTTGTAGTTCAAATGGATAAAGAGAAAGAAGAAACTTTGCAGTTTGCAAAAGAACTGGACTGGTCATATTTTGAGTGAACCTCTGTAAGCAAACTTATTGACCAAAACAAAAGGCTGTTTTTATGGTCACAGTTCTTGCCGAATGAACGCATAAAACGTGGTGATAATTTGGTACAAGTTGCCATATTTCAATTATTAAAAAAAAACATTGATTTTCTTTGACTATATTTTCATTCTGTGGAAGCATAAATGGTGCAACACGATAGGTAATTCAGCATTGCTAAGCCTTTAGGAAATACATGGCATGTCTTTATCTGTTACGATTTGGGCTACTCTTGGTTTCTGCTCAAACACAGTATATATGCGCTTAAAAAAGATCTTCCCTTAATCTCGCATGAAATGAGGCCCACTTGGTGACCGTCAATCTCATTATAAGTATAGGCTATAGTCTTTTTTCGTGGATGAGTTTGATTTCTTCTACATAGCCCCATCATCTTAACGTATGGAACACTGTCGAATACATTCCTTCCAACTGACTAGTCTTGAGCTTTCCCTCATCGCATGTATTTAAAGAGAGGGGGGAGGGATGCGGGCAGGAGATACAGAGAGAGGGGAGGGTGATATTATTACAGAACAGAAGCGAGATCTCAACATATAAGATATATCTTATATAGAAGGGCCGAATTCCGCGAACTTCAGATTCCGCAAAGCTCAATATTATATCATTGTTGAAGTTGCAAATGGATCATAGAAAAAGAGAAGAAGAAGAAAAACGACGGTACTATATGTAACTCGGCAAAATGGATAAGACCTACTGTCTGGGCGACCTCTGACGTCACGAATTATGTTACTTCCTTCAAGGATTGTAAACATGTTGATGGGTCGATAACTAGCTATATCGAATCAAATTAAGTTTCTGTAAACATGCCAATATCTCTCACCGTTTAAATTGTGTGATTTTAATAGCCTATATACATATTACAATTTGTTTAGTGTTCAACTGCTGACTCAACGTTGAAAAACAGCTGTTTTCTAAGTTTGATTGGTAATTTCCGGCAATCTCACCAAAACAATCTAGGGTTATTTTTAAAATTAAGTAAACACTCCCTATATAGAATTTTCACCAAAGTGTACTACGATAATTGAGTGAGTAATTAATAGCTTCTTTCTTTTCCGTATTAAAGTATACGCTATATATTAAAGTATATATTAAAGTATATCATACTCCAAAATACAATTTGAAAATTGTCACAAATGTCAACTTTCCCTTCATAATTTGAACTTGCCGGGAATTGTGAACTTTCGAATATTGGACACTGAGATTTTATCTAAAAGAATACTAAACCATTTAGAATTAATTTATCCAGTGATTCAGCGGGCGGACTGAATATATGTCTAACCGTGGAAAATCATTCTATGTAGATCAGGGGTTCCCTTACTGGGTGTATGAACCCCCAGGGGATGCATGAGTCCATCCCAGGGGGTTCGTGATACGTTTCTGAAAGTCAAAACTAGAGTACTTTTTGTTGAACTAAAATCTGATATATCATATAATTTAGTAATGTACAAAAGTCGTACCGTTTCTCTCTTTTCGCTTTCCATACGCATATGTTGCCATAGTAGTACCGTACCGTGCATGTGATAAATAAATGAATTATGAAACAGACACAGGCCGCATTACTTTGATCGTGTCTCGAAAAGTTGGGGTTCGTGGACAACTCTGACATCCACAAGGGGGTTCATGGGGGCATAAAGTTAGGGAAACACTGATCTAGATGATGGTGCATGTGTGCCACTATAAAGGAAACTCATTCAATTTGATGCCTGGCAAACGTGTATACAACTATTCTACTGAAAATAACACTAAACAGGTATCATGCGAATACCGTCCATATATTGTTATAGTGTCAGACTCAAGTCTGTTTGTGTTGTCCCCAACGATAGGACTAACGACAGATTATGGGGGTCTTCATATGTAAGTCCTACATCTAAAGATTATAATCTTCGCCGGTCAGTCATGGGAAAGATACCAGATGTTGGCTATAATACTGAGTGACTGATGCTATAAACTAAGTGACTGATGCTATATACTCAGTGACTGAGGCTATATACTCAGTGACTGAGGCTCAATGCTGAGTTACACCATGCAGTCTTCCTGTCCCATATGCATGCGTTCGATATCACTCATTGAACTTTTAAAACCACGGTTAAACACAAGACACAAGTGACATTGCAAACTACAAACCGTTAAATCGGATTTATGGGCTAAAAAGATTTGTTCCAACAATCATTATAGGCAACAGACTGCCAAAGATCATTGACACAAAACAAGTGAAGAACTGCCACCCACGAATATAAATGGATTCGGTCTAATGGTTTATTGAGAAGGTGTCTCACCGATCCCAATGCATAGATGACTGACTAACCAGGGACTCAGTGAACTACTACTTATAAAATGGCAGTCAGCCCTCTGAATTAAACCAAGTTCCGATATTACAGATCCAAGTTGGTGAATTAGAACAGTCAAATCATGTTTGTTTTTTCAATATTTGTTTTAATTGCTTTTGCTTAAATATCCTAATTTCGTATTTTCAAACAGAGAACTGCTATTCGAGATAGTAGCTCTCGTCTTCAAATGTGTACGTGGGGTGGTATAGGCTTCTATGCATGTACACTAGGAGTCTATTCCACGAAATATTTCCTCCCACATACGTAAACAATAACTGTCGCTTACAGCATGATCCAGTGTTTGATTACCGACCGATTTCGATAGATTGACAGTTGTCTGCATCTTTTGGCAAGATTTGACTCATTAAACACAATCAACTCCTTTAAGTTGACTTCAAAGATATTCTTCGCGAGACAGAGGAATCAAGATCTCAATGTCATAATTTCGTGTCCGCTTGAATGAACTGAAAATATAATGTATGTATGTATATATTTTAGATCCTTCTGCAAGCAGGAGCTCACGAAGAAGCCATCATTGGCTTATCAAACGCGCAAGCTGACCGAAGTCAAATGAATTGTCCGAAGTCCGAATTGTCCGCAATGAATGACCGAAGTCAAATGAATCATTATAATGAATTGCTGTAACGAGTCGTACCAAGCTATACGTTCCTGAAATAAATGCAAATTACATGTAATTTGCATTCACTTTACGAGATTTGTGCAGGAACACAAACCATGTTCTATGTAAAAATGAGGAATCGGCTTTATTATATTGCTGAATCGGCAGTTTGTATTGCTAAACACGATGATGCCAGACACCATATTTTTCACGTAGGTTCTTTCCGTAACTGGTTCTCATCTTTACTGTGTTTTGCTATTTTATTTTTACTCTCCATATATTAACTACTATCGGCCCTCAATCGAACTTCAACAAAAAAAGGCCGGGAAAGCGGTGACGTCATGCAAAATCCGGCATACAATATTGCTTGATTCTTCTGAGACGACATTACATCATTAATTAAGTATGTATCGTGCGCGATGATCACTGCACATGAACCAAGCGTGAATGTTACATGAAGGTCATGAAAATCTAAACTAGTCCGGGGGAACATTTATGTATGCTGGAGGTCAGTAGGTATCACACGAGCTAGTTTTCCAAATTACTAGTGAAACAGCACTTAGCAAAAAAGAGTTCCCCTCAGCTCCGCGCATGCGTTATAGTGTATCATAAATTCAGGTAAAACTTCAATGTTATAAATATTCGAGATCCGACAGCTTGCTTAAAGCATAAAGACTAGTTCAGGTGTGAAGACAAGCTCAGATCTGAAGACAAGCTCAGATCTGAAGACAAGCTCAGATCTGAAGGCCAACTCATCCTGTTATAACTCGGGTATGAAAGCTAGCTCAGGTGCGAAGACAAGCTCAGATCTGGAGACAAGCTCGGATGGGAAGACTAGCTCAGATCTGAAAGCTACCGTAACTCATCCTGTTATAAACTCGGGTATGAATGCTCAGATCTGAAGACAAGCTCGGGTGGGAAGACTAGCTCAGATCTGAGAGCTAACTCATCCTGTTATAAACTCGTGTATGAAAGCTATTTCAGGTGCGAAGACAAGCTCAGATCTGAAGACAAGCTCGGATGGCAAGACTAGCTCAGATCTGAAAGCTAACTCATCATGTTATAACTCGGGTATGAAAGCTAGTTCTGGTGCGAAGACAAGCTCAGATCTGAAGACAAGCTCGGATGGGAAGGCTAGCTCAGATCTGATAGCTAACTCATCCTGTTATAAAATCGGGAATGAACACTAGCTTAGGTGTGAATACAAGCTAAAATCTGAAGGCTGGCTCAACTTAGTTTTGAAGGCAACCTCAGATATGTAGACTAGCGCATTGTCCTAAGACAAGCTCATGTATGAAGGCTACAGCTGTTTCCTCCCAGTTCGATATCAGCATGCAGTGTGCACGATGAACACTGTTAAATATCCCCATACACAGTCAATCATGAGCCATCTTCATCCCTAGCTCTGTCTCTGATCTCTTTTCACTCATCCCAGCCTGTCATCATTAGCAACATTAATATGTCTGCCTCCGGAAGTTGTTATTGATGTATACCTCAGACACATCATAATAGACCATATATCATGACAGCGGTTAAATACAGTATTATGTGTGTGTATATGGATAAAGAATAGGGGAAGAAATGGCAAACACAAAATGAAATACAAAACGAATGATGATGATGAAATATCGACACTCTTTTTTGGTAACTTTAAACAGTCTCTACATGAGAGTGATCTGAACAATCATCAGAGATTATGATGAAGTCTTGGTGTAAGTTATAACCGTGAATGGTCATAAAGGTATCATAACGCTTTACATATATAGTGCCAGTTAGGAAATCCTTCGGGAGATGTCGTCGGTCCAAGAGACTCTTTTGAGTTGACCTATATTTTGAGGGATAGCTTTGGTGTAATTACACAGTAATAGGTGAATCACTGTAGTTGTATATATTGACTGTGGTCGATATTTCCAGGGTAGGGAGCTTTGAGGTACCTGACACGCTAGTGTAGAAGATGTACGTGTTTCTTCGGCCCTTCACTGCATTAAAGTAAGCAATAATACAGACCTAAGATATCTCAACGGTCTCATTTATACCTTTTGTACTTCTGGATGAAAAAGTATATACGAGAGAATACGTTCGTCGTTTTACACTTGTTGTTCCCCTATAAATGTTTTATTTCATTTAAATTCATGTCCAATGGTGTTAATTCGACCTATGGCTAGATTTCAGATCATATAATTATACTTATGACAAGAGTATATTTGTTCCTTACTGTATATATATATATATAGTTTTAATATATATATATATCTAAATTATAATACATTTTTAGTTTCATTTATACTTTCCTCACAGAAGTGGGCACAATCTGAAGTACAAGAAAATCTCCGTTGCTATAGAAAACATGAATTTCGCATTCCCTGTCGTGTGCTGCTTTGTAAAATACTACGTTGGGGGCCCGGTGGGGTGGTGGTAGGTGGGATTGGGCTTTAAGTGAAAGTGCTTCGGTTGTGCAGAAACTGATGGAATACTGTACAAATATTGCCATTGTATAACAAGACAAAAATGCTTTGGTTAGTTTCTATCAGTAACTAACATACAAAAGTAATAAATATTATATATACGTCAGACTTGTTTAAAGTCGTTTTTTTTTAAATGAAACGCAGCAAACTGGATCCCCTTTCAAGACGTTTCTTGTAATGGTTATGGTATGGAGAGGGGGGGGGGGTGGCGTTATTATGACTCAAAATGTATGCATACACCTTGTAAGAACGGAACCAACTAAAAAAAACACAGGTTGTTCACATTGAGGTACTTCATTTTGTTCAAAGGCTTACAATTTGTGTACGCTGACAAGACAAACGCAATAACTCATCTTACAGCAAGCAGCTTAGTAAATGAAAATTAATAAAGAAAGAAGTACACCGCCTGATTGAATGGATCGTTTACACTGTAAATGATATTAAAATTTATGAAAACATAATCACAGAACTGTATATTGACAGTGGCAATATTTGACAACCTTTGAGGGGTTCCATGGGTTGAATGGAGGCACAGGAAATAGGCAAAAGTACACCAAGGAAAGAAGCATATTATTGCCTCACATCAACTCTATATGAAGATGAAAGGTTTACGTCCAATAGACGTATAGGGGCCGATTTTGAATGGGTTGAAAATGCCCATGGTATAATATGATGGATGGATGAATTTAAACCGCAGACGACAATTACGATGAGGTTGATAAGAGGAGATTTTGTAGACTTTTAGTGTTCCCTGGTCAAAGTTGACGAAATAGACCAACGCATCCCCCTCTTTCTCCTCCCTTCTCATACTGACCCCGCACCTTTCCCCCTCTCGTCCCTCTGACACCCATAAACGTTGCTTTGTATCGAGTCGCTTTATTATAAAAAGGAGAAATAAACCTCGTAGCCATCATCGTTAACATGAGTGATAGATTGGGGTCCGCTTTATCCACCATTATGGTTTTATTTTCCTTTTGAAGCAAGAGTGACGACTTAAGCAAGTCCTTGAATTTTCTGTTTCCCATGGTATCCCCTTTCTCTTACAGAGGTTGCAAAAAACACTTATCTATGAACAAGAATTTTATTAATACCAACATTGATGATTCACCCAGTCTTCATCGTCATACGAAAAGGTACCGTAACAGACGTATGTATAACATACAGACGTACATTGCAAGCAACATCAGGGAGCAAAAGGTAACAGACGTATGTATAATATACAGACGTACATTGCAGACAACATCAGGGAGCAAAAGGTAACAGACGTATGCATATACATACAGACGTACATTGCAGACAACATCAGGGGCAAAAGGTAACAGACGTATGTATAATATACAGACGTACATTGCAGACAACATCAGGGAGCAAAAGGTAACAGACGTATGTATAATATACAGACGTACATTGCAGACAACATCAGGGAGCAAAAAGGTAACAGACGTATGCATATACATACAGACGTACATTGCAGACAACATCAGGGAGCAAAAGGTAACAGACGTATGTATAATATACAGACGTACATTGCAGACAACATCATGGAGCAAAAGGTAACAGACGTATGTATAATATACAGACGTACATTGCAGACAACATCATGGAGCAAAAGGTAACAGACGTATGTATAATATACAGACGTACATTGCAGACAACATCAGGGAGCAAAAGGTAACAGACGTATGCATATACATACAGACGTACATTGCAGACAACATCAGGGAGCAAAAGGTAACAGACGTATGTATAATATACAGACGTACATTGCAGACAACATCATGGAGCAAAAGGTAACAGACGTATGTATAATATACAGACGTACATTGCAGACAACATCAGGGAGCAAAAGGTAACAGACGTATGCATATACATACAGACGTACTTTGCAGACAACATCATGGAGCAAAAGGTAACAGACGAATGCATATACATACAGACGTACATTGCAGACAACATCAGGGAGCAAAAGGTAACAGACGTATGCATATACATACAGACGTACTTTGCAGACAACATCAGGGAACAAAACGTAAGAAAGAAAGTTCATACTTGTGATATGTTCGTGAAAATTAATTGTGAAAGCAAAACGATAACATCGCACGATATTCAAAGATTGATGGTTGTTTACTTACCCTAGAAAACACACTAATGAATGTAACGTTTACAGAGGACATACTTTTCGTTGAACTAAACTCTGTTTGTCCGTCTTTCTGTCTGTGTGTCCGTCTGTCTGTCTATATGTCTGGACGAGATGCAGACTATAGCTATAACACATATTAACCCCTGATTTCCTACATCGCATATATACGTGTTTATTTCGTTATGCATTACTTGTCGATGATGAGTTTTACATTGAGGTACGACCGTACGCGCAGTTACACAATATGAAAACCAGGGTTTCCTTTTTTTTGCCTAAAATGGGTTCGTAAAGGTAACCCAAAATCGACTGTCAACCCAGAAATGCACTTTTTAATAAAACTCCACTTACTAGTTTTGACAATTTCCGTGGGAATATTATTCGTTCAATCAGTCGACCCCAACTGAACGACTTTTAGGCCGATTGAAAACATTTGTAAACAATCTGCCACATTTTTAGTAACTCAGTTAGTTCACATGATTTTCAAATTCATCATCGTGACCGTACTTTTTCAATTAATGTTAGTAACAAAATTAATGTAAATTAATTATATCTAATGTTTAATGAACTATTTTTGAAGTTCGTTAAGTATTTCGATGGTTTTATAATTACATTTTATATGTCTTGATAATATAAATACGTCGACACGAGCGAAGAAATTGAACTTAACTACACACACAAAGACAAACACACACACACACAAAATGAAAAGAAATGAAAATATTTATAGAAGGCGTCGAAAGATTATACTAATAAGGATAAAACTCTCAAGTATATACTTACTGAAGGACCAATTACATCCTAGATGACATCCATAAATTTAATTAAACCAGATAAAACCAAACCAAACCAACAAAAAATACCAAATCACATAAAAGACTATTACAGTTTTGTGAAGAAGACTCAACGAAACCAAATCACTTATTATTTGATTATCTTTTCTTGTAAACAAGATAGAACAAATACAGAACGTCTATAAACTGCAAAGCTCCAGCCAGACGATACTGGCCTTCTTTTTTTCTGCTTTGTTTTTTTGTCAAAGCTCATATTTATCCAGGGAACCTGACCTGGGGTGCCCCTTTTCTCCCGGAAGACGGAAGGGACCAAAACGATGGGCCATTAAAAGGCTCAAGAAATTAAGTAACCATTGATGGCGGGAAATGAAAAATGATATGTCACGCCAGATCCAAGATGACCTGAGCAATACAAAGGGAGCGATCGATTAATTATGACAAATTAGAAAAGATTGTTGGTACCAGACTAAATACAAAAACACGCTCCAATTGTGGACATGATAAATCATTCGCTTTTTGGTCCCTGTTACAAGAGGTCCATTAACTATATACCCGGTGGGAGCAATCTCATCTCTTATTAAATGTTACGTGAAGGTTTGTTATTGTTGTAATATTAAAAACTTCACTTGATAAATGGGACAAAATTATTGCTTATCTTACATGTTGATAAGATGGGGTGTGGGGGGGGGGGGGGAGGTACGCTGGCAATATTTCAAAATTTAAAGTCACATCTCCAATTAAAGGCAGGCAATAAAGTGGAACAGCTAAGGTATAAAATGAGGCCAACGATTGAAGAAATAAAACGATTGATCTAACGTATAACACAAAATTCACGGGGAGTTAAATCCATCCATTATAAAATATTATACTGGTTTTAGTTAAACGGAGGAAGCCTGCAGGGGTACCAGAAATAAGAATAAAAAACAATAAATAAAATAAATACAGTACCGGGTATTTTTTTTTACATTTCCATTGTGTCGCTTGATCTATCCAACCTTCCATTCGTTTTTTTTTACACCTTTGTGTAATATTTGAAACCCTTCGCAAACGTTTGTCTTGTTCATTTAATAAACAAATCATGTCTAGTTACACCCCCGTAACAACCATTACTTCTTACTTCTGCAGTGTTACTGCTCTTAAAAACGATTTGTCGGTTACCAACGCCCCTAGTTTGGTTTTTATTTGACTTGATTGCAGATGAAATCTATCAAGAAATGACACTTTTAGTTGAAAACATGAAGAAGAAAAATCCTTAGTTCCGTGTCAAATTAATGTCACATGGAAGATCACGAGATCAAATAACACATATATAGGCTAGATAATTGTAGCCTATATACGGGAACTCTTCGGACGGTATGGGGGATTAAAGGTGATAAGGAGAAAAAACTTCCAGTACCCCCCCCCCTCACCCCCTACGTACAAGCATCTAAAGCAACGAAATCATTTAAATATATAAAATACCGTTAGGCCTAAGCGAAGAATAGTCATCAGCAAATAGCAACTGAGAATGTGGCTAGGTTTAACACCAGCATGGTGTCATTTACATAACTAGTGCATATTTCGTAAGAAATCATTACAAAGTATTAAGTCTTGCAATTAAAGAAAAAAGAGCCAATTAGCAAGTTCTGATTAGCATATAACAGTTATAATGACTTCACCTGCGAGTGTAAAGCCTAGCTTTGCACCTAGATAGAACTTAACTGTAATTTTGGCGGTGTGTTGATATTTTTTTGAACGACACATTAAACAGACCGTCTTGACAGTACAGTGCAGTACTAGACACCAATAAAAGTGACGAGAAAGTTTGCTGCAAACACGGTTTAGTCTTTTCTAATGACCCTTACCTGCAGAACGATCCCCCCGAATGAGACTGTGAGCAGGAGGCGGCTGGTCCAGGACTTAAGAAAGGAGGGGTGGTTCTTAAATATTCTAGCATTCTTCAAAAGAAATTCGCCCCAACCCCATCCCCACTCCCCCCCCCCCCCATTTTGTTAATTTCCGCTTCTTTGCACATATTAGACTACAGTTAGTAATTTATATTTATGATGTCAAAACATAGTTTTGTTCATCAAATAGAGAGTAGCTACACGGCCTACACCCTTTCCTAACTTATGTTGTTACCTTAATCGCAGTTGGAATATCACGCCCAAAAGGAAACTCGGAAAGTCTGATTACGTCGAATAAGTACCAAACCCCCTCAGTTTATTTGCTTCGTTCAATTGACGACGCCATTGATGACGTCATGCCTGTCATCAAACATCGATTACGCATCTTCCTCATCAGTGTGATTAGAGACCAATTATGATCCCAGTGGTCCGTTTTATATTTGTGCACCTTTCGTATCATGTAGACATTCCCACCTTTCCAGGTGAACTTGAAGTATCTCTAACTGTATAGCCAGCACACCTTGAATTCCGATGCAATGACGACGAGTTTTGCTCATCAGGTCAATGAAAGAGAGCGAGAGGTGGAGAGAGAAACAACCGGCTAGAGCATCTCGTCATCTCCCAGGGTTCCCCTATCATCATCAAGATTGACTCATCCCTAATGATGATGATGACGATGACTGGAGATTATGTCTACTACAGCAGCTGAATGACCTTACAGTTCAGCTATTTGTATAGATAGATACCTCCTGCATTATATACCGTATGAAACTAGTCATCTGACGGTCGGTCGAACTGATCACTTCTAATTAGCCGGGAAAAGTGAAAAGGCTTTCAGGAGTTCCAGGAGGAGACCAACAACGTCCAGGGCAGTGTGAAATAGTCATCGACCTATGTAAAACGGGGAGGGGGGACGGGGAGGGGAATGGGACGGGTTGGGGTTGGCACGCCCTAGAAAGGCGAGATGTCCCTTAATCTTATACACTATCGATCACGACTTTTAGAAAAGATGCCGTGGATATGCGTTAAGGCTATGATTGGTGAACTCCCTCATTTAAAATGAAGATCAAATTATTATACGAGGAATGAGACGGAGTGTATACGAGTGCGTATATGTGAAAGTCGAAATTAATTTTACGAAAAATTGTTTTATACGGAGAGAGTATTTCTGGTTTCATCAGTGTCAAAGTATTGGTTGTATCATCAAGTCGTTCAACAAACCAACAGGCTTAACAAATAAAACCAACAAAAATAACAATTATAAATCTTGATTTCTTTTCATCAACATTATCCTATCAAGCTAAATAAGTTGCAATATTGAAAATGTAGGCTTTAATCATGAGAAAAGTGGACACAGGAAATTGGATCAATTGACCTCAAATGATGCCTCGACATCACTTGAACCATGGAGCTATCGGTTATAGCTCCATGTTTAAACTAAGAGAAAAGAAGCATTGGAAATTAGAACCACACTATTTATTTATTTTTGCAGATTGGAGCAGATCCTTCTCCTTGGGTACACTATTTTGCTGCTGTTGCAGCGAGTGGCTATGTACCACGTGACCTTCCATGCTTAGTTCCCGGCCGATCAGCAGTAGATATTATCAATGCCCTGGTATTATCAACTGCTTTACTGACATTCTAAGCGGTCTTGATTTAAATCCCCACCGGCGGTATCCATTGCGTGATTGATAATTTGATAGATTTAGCCTATCCTTGATTGAGTTCTTCACACCTAATTGTGTAAGTCATCTCTGAATTCAATTTACTACTCTGTAGGAATTTCTCGAGTAGCTACTTCTCCCCTTGACCTGCGCCTGTCCTTATTTCTTTTCTATTTTGTTTACTTGTCACAACAAAAACACTTTCCAACGTTAAACTATTTTTTTTTTACAAAAACGAGGTTATTTCAAACAAGAACGTGGCCTCGCATATAGAGATTTATGTGAGAGTTACTTGTAAGATTAAGCTAGCATGAAAAGTCCGCACAAGGTAAACTGACACACTCTATACACCTATTTGGGTAATAAAGAAAAAAACATGCACGGAAGACACACTTTTTAAGTTGGTACGTTCTAGTAGTAGTAGTCTGCCCTCTTTAACTCTATATTTCTTGCGATGTGTGACAAGATGAACAGTTGTCTTGTTTCGTTTACCAAATGACTCATTCCAAGGGATTCCTCGAAAATAGTCAACGGCAAACATCGACAATCACTAACGGAAGATTGTCCAAAGATCGGCGACGGTGAAAAACAAACAAGCAAATACGCCTACCTGAATACTTGCAGTGGGATGACCGGCCAGTGATACCGTCACCATGACGATGGTCTAGTTGACTACGTGGCTGGCGGTGGGTTTCCTTATTCGCGTGTGTTTTTTATGACAAGTGTTCAGAACCCTCGCACGACATGTCGGGATAATCAGTCCATTAGGTTGACAGGAATGCGAATGACTCTCGGTTATCTCTGTTGGTCGAGAAGTAGTAAACAATTAGACAAAAATATACAAGCTTAGAAGTCAATAAACGTGTGAACTGACATTCTAATAATAATAATAATGTCCATCATTCTTAAAAAGACGCAGATGAATGATTGTAGCGATTGCAATGACTGATTACGTACAGCTGCACGTTCTCGGTGTTAAGTCTAAAGCAACTTATTTTGTGCAGTTTCTTTCCTTTCTGTTAATTATTCGATCATCACTTTCTGTCGATAATACCCAAAAGCTGAGGAAATTGTAAACTGTCGATCACAGCTGCTGAATGGCCTACTCATGTATCACTTCTCTTTTCTTTTTCCCCCCACATTACTATATGTAGGCCTAACTTGGTTTGCAAAGGTCTGACATGGGCTCAATACATTTCGTCGTGTCTTTACCTGCATCAAAGTTTAAGACAGTTTCCCCTCAAGAACTTCAGTCTAAGCATATTGCGTGTAGGAGTTCTTAAAGTCAGCATCGACATAATATCAACTTGGAGGACCTTTTAGAAATGAAGAGAAAACTTTATATATAGGTTTTCTTTCTATTAATATTTTGTTTTACAATATAGGAGACATACTCTGAAGGTGACAACGATAGAGATTACACTATACGTTTGACCGTAGTGCACAGGGGATCAGTATGGTCCTTCCTGCACAGGGGATCAGTATGTTCCTTGTAGCACAGGGGATTAGTATGTTCATTCCTGCACAGGGGATCAGTTTGTTCCTTGTAGCACAGGGGATTAGTATGTTCATTCCTGCACAGGGGATCAGTTTGTTCCTTGTAGCACAGGGGATTAGTATGGGCATTCCTGCACAGGGGATGAGTATGTTCCTTGAAGCATAGGGATCAGTATGGTCCTTCCTGCACAGGGGATCAGTATGGTCCTTCCTGTACAGGGGATGAGTATGTTCCTTGTAACATAGGGGATCAGTATGGTCCTTCCTGCACAGGGGATCAGTATGGTCCTTCCTGCACAGGGGATCGGTATGGTCCTTCCTGTACAAGGGATCAGTATGGTCCTTCTTGTCAGGGGATCAGTATGGTCCCTCTTGCACAGGGATCAGTATAGTCCTTCCTGCACAGTGGATCAGTATGGTCATTCCTGCACAGGGGATCAGTATGGACATTCCTACACAGGGGATTAGTATGGGTCTTCCTGCACAAGGGATCAGTATAAACCGATTCACTTGTAGTAATCTTTCCGATGTACGGGGGTTATATTTAAATACAATTTTTATAAGAGTAACATAAAAGTTAGTTAAACCATGTACTGAAGAGTAGATTGCTGTCGGAGAACCGTATCCTCGAAGCATGATGATACTTTCATGCTCAAATTATCAGGGATACTGATATTGACAGAGGTCACATTCCAAATGCTGAACCTGTAAAAAGTGCACTTCGTTTCCAATGCTTACTTTGCCCTGAAGGCGTCCGATGGCCCACATACAGCACAAACCAGTCAGTATTTTAATAGCGTATACCGTATACTTAGTGTATGTGTTCTCTTGTAGAGATATTTCGAGTGAAGTTTCTCTGACGTCACAATGTATATTTGGTATGTATGATAATTGAAATCGTAGTGAGTTAGAAAATCCAGAACAGTGAAAAAACTTCCAGCCTCCACCGGGATTCGAACCATGGCCTCCCGCTTTATATGCGGACACCCTAACCACTAGGTATGGACGCTGATTGTATGTCCAGAGGTTCGAAACCGGTAAGGAAGGTCGTAATTCGGTACCGGTTTTCTTGAGGGGTCGGGTCTGTTGAGGTTTCACGGACCTACTGGGTTACACAACGAAACTTTGTGTATATAGGTACATCAGAGACATATATGATATACACATAACCAGCTCCCTGACATAAACTGCGTGTTATGACATGTATATGGTATAGCTTTGATAACTAACGTGTTATTCAAATTCGGTCCAGAATGAAAAAAAAACTGGGCGAGAATTTGTCTCGAAGCCATCTATATATTGCGTGATTTGAAGAATTGATCTTGTCGTGTAAATTAAGATGGTCAACTGGATAGGAATCGTTCAACATAATCACCTGCCATGTCTGTTTCTTATCGTGCATGAGGGATATACATCTTCTAACAGCATGCTTTATTCGTCGTCGAGTTCCTCCTTTCTTGTCAAACATGGGGAGTCCTGTAAACACGTCATTTAAAAGGAATGTCTCCAGTAATGCAGTATTGATGCGGGGACATCGACCTGTTGCAGTGGGTTACGAGTTTAGCTGTACACCTCAGACCATGTATTGATTACGTAATCCGTATTATTCACCAGCGACTCAGGTGAAACGGGTGTTATTGTGATTAACGTGTAATCCGGAACTGAAGAGCCTATAGACGGGTTTTTGATGTTTACAAATTGTGAATTTAGGAGGACTTTTCTCCGAAGATGTTAGTGCTTAAAGTAATGAAAAGCCCAAACAAACTACAACAAACCGTTGTGGGTTATTTCAATTCGATTTATCCGTTCCGTCTCTTACATCTTTTCATTTGTGAAGCCAACGACTTCTAACTGAATAGAATTTCTAAGGGCGGCGCTTCGATACTAATTCGCACAAAATAAGTGAAATACTGATATTTCAACCGATTTATGTTCTCGTGGGTGGGTTGTTATGAATAAGAGTAACCTTGCACAGTCAACTATAAGGTAAAAGGTTAAAGTTATTGATGTGAAATTCACAGACTTAAAAAGAGACCTTTTCACCAACAGTATAGTTGAGGCGGCAGCCCACATCCTAGCGTGGATTATACATTTTCATAATTACGCACCAACTTCGTAAAGAGTTCATTGAACGGTAAGGCCCCAATAAATTTACTATTTTCCCTTGGATTAGGGCCAGACATTTTACCCACTGACTCATCCTGACAAACTGATACCCTTCGAGTAGGCTGTAGGCTACTGCACTGTTTGCGGTGTAGATCTATGCAGACGCAAGCCGGGCGACCGGAAGCACAGGTCAATGGCAAATTCACCTTTGACCGCTAAACAGTTCTTCGTATTGTAATGATGAACTTCCCTCCACAGGGAGTCGTTAGCGAATAACTATATAATAAACAGCTAAAGTACAGTAGTGTATGGCTTAGTTGTTACCGTGGGATGGATGAACTTTGACGTTTTTATCCGCGCAGATTTAACAATTTTAAGGCTGAACAAATTGTTTTAAGCTAAAAAAAAGACCTAGCCAGTGAGACTTAACTTGGGGTTTTCGGAACTAAGTGAAAGTCACTTTATGAATATTTGCCAGTCATATGATATATACATTCAAACCTCAAGGGGACCGGAGAAAAGTATAATATGAAACTAAATATTACAAAGCACGCGAAAAGGAAAGTCTCGTTGTCTAGTCTATTTCACAGCTTGTAACTTGCTGACTAGATATAGCCAGGCTAAATACAAATTTATTAATTTTGCTTTTGGAGAAGTGCAATGCCAAATGATTCGTATTTTAGCCTAATTGACGGGAAAATACCGAATTGCTTATCTTCAATCGTCCCTATGAAAATTGGGCTCATTAACAATATTATGTAGTAACTATATAGTAGGCCTAATTTATATCCCTGTACATTATCATCGATCTTACTTGGTGTGCAGAAACCATTGACAATAAGCATAACCTCACGGAGGTGTGTAATTTAATTGTGTAACGTAATTTAATTGTTTACGATTTGTAAGTTAAATCCTATTAGCATTCACGGCACATGTAATAGTTGTGATTATGATCAATTCACTCTACATGGCAGACACTATTTTGTATACATTATATCCGAAATCAATATTCACACTTTTGTGCTGTGCGGTGTTTAAATTTCGACTCAATTGGGCAGAAAGAAATTAGAAAGTAGTTATAATATAATTCAGAGCAGAAACCTTAATAGCGGGCTTCAGTTATGTCTATAGGACAATTCAACATGACTAGCCTTTTATAGCTTTTTTGAAAGCGTGGGAAGTTAGAAAAGAGAAAACTTCAAATAAATTAATAAATAAATAATGAAAAAGGCACGTGGTAAATTTCACGTGATGCGTGTATATATATACGGTAGGCTATCCTTAAACATTAAAGTTAGTCAGTATAAAGGCCCCAAATTATAGCATGCTATAATTGCTAGAAGTTTTCAAAAAGTACTTTCCTGGAGGTCTTTGCTCTCCAAATTTTTCTCAGACATTTTTAAGGAATACACAAGATGACTGAATGTCCCAGTTAGAAAAATTTCCTCGAGGATTGTAATAAAAACAGTTTAAGAATTTTGACCAAAGGTGACCATAATTGAATGTGTTGCCTATTTGGGGCAAATATAGCATACCTTTAACATATCCTTTTCATCAGGACTAGCACATGCACATGACTCGTCCAGAAACAGAATATGAAAAGTATTTACTATTTATGAGAACAACATCAACAAACCAGAATCATTCGCATTCATTTCTATCTCCTCAACTGTTTTTGTGGGGACCATTATTTTGGTCCACATGGAGGTTTGGCACAGTATCAACTGGAGTTAAGGTTCCAGTTTCTGGGTATTGCTGGCTTCTACAATGGACAATTGACTGTCCGACCGCTAATAGCTCACAGGAAGAATTTTTATTTATTTGTGGGCAGTGCAAGTATACAAATACAATCGTTTCTCTTCTTCCGACCGACGACGTCTATTCTGTAATCGTGTTGACTTTATTGAGTTTGTACCAAAGGGAACGAGTGAGCATTATTATACTAAGCTAACGTTATTTGCCTGGCTGTAGTGATATATCTATCAGACCGCACTAAGTCAGAGATAAGCGCTGTTTTCCTCATCATCTGTGGTTATTACCAGCACAACGACATCCTAATCAAAATATAAACAAGGTTGACAGACACACCGAGACTGATCATATATACAATCAACACGCAATGATGATTTTACGTTAAAGACAAAACTAACTAAAAACATCAGGCCTATACTTTACCAGCATTGTATGTATTGTATGTATGTTAGATCCTCCTGCATTGAGAGTATAATGTTCAATCCTTCTTCATTCCTTTATGAAAATATCTTTACCTATTCTGGATCATTAAAGAATAAAATATAAATAAAAACAAATGTTTGCATATTATTATGCACATCGCGTTTACGTCCAAGTATTCTCCACAGTGTTTCATGACCGCATACCATGGCTATAGGGATGTTACCGGTACTGTGCTGAACTTTGCGGGTAGGAAGCGATTAGTGTAACTATCTTCCACTTCCAAGACCAGGTTCTTATAGAACTCCTTGGTCAGCCTCAGACTGTCAACACAAATCCTACTTCAATGTACGAACGATATACGGTACCACCACCGGTTCCATTCTTACAAACTTCAGATTTAGGGGTGATGTCAAAATCTGAGCCCCCGTATCTATATCCGATGCAGTCCTGCCCTATATAACTAGAACTCACAAAGCACATGGGAACGTGTCTTCCGTTATAGGAGGGGGTGGGGGGGGGGCGCACGGAAAATCTTTATGGAGACTGGGGGGAGTGGAATAAAGCAGGCGAAAAGGGGAAAGAGGAAGGACAGCGAAGACGAAGAAGAAGGAAAAGGGGTACGTAGCGCAGGGATGGTAGTGTGAGATAAAAGGATGGAGTGGAGAGGAGATTGCAACCATGCAGGTTTCCCTGCGGTTAAACCTTGCGTTTGTCAGATTGGGAGACAAACGCAAGGTTCAAGTCAAAATGAAAGGTCGCGACTATAACTTGTGTAACTTGAGCCAACCAGTGGAAGTAATATCGAAATTAAGCTGTTTTTCTTCTTCAAGGGAAAATAAACCCGGCTGAATAGTGCACTAAACTATATGCCCGCCTTTTTCTGTGGAATTGGATAGCCGCAAAGATTGACGAGATTTTTAATCGGTCTGCTCTTATAAGTTTTTTTGTCGATACCTTTGACCTCAGCCAGTAGAATGGATTATATTCGACTTTTCAACAGGTCAAACCGTGTGCCTTGTATACCACAATTGATTTTCAATGGGAATGCTGCCACCCTTTTTACTACCTTTCGTATCCGCCGCACATTCACAATTGCTGTGTGTGGTAGAGTCCGTATGTAGATTAATCGTCGTATTTCGCCATGATGACTTTGACACAATCAAACCATTTGAGTTTTCCTCGAATTTGAAACCTACATGCCATATTCTAGGTAGCACATGGATACTATAAATCATTCACTGCCCGTGAACCAATTCAGTTACTATTTAAAACGCCAGATTTTCCGCAAATAGAAAAAAGTTAATCACCACCCGCACAGGTAACATTCCCCGCAAAATTATTTCATCCACGGGTGAGGGAATGCGTTTGACTTGTTTCACAAGTCCACGCCATTCCTAGAGAAGAAAGTGAATCCCCCCGAACCACGATATTCTTTCTCTGTGTTACATTAATTTTAAATGGACGTGGGAGGAATCCAACAAGGGAAGTAGTACTACTGTCAACGAAGTCCACATTCCGGATTATGAAACGTCATGTGACCGGATAAAAAAAGTTGGAACGGAATGACGCAACAATAATTATTTAGTTTTCGCAAATACTATAGTATCTAACCTTGCCTTTTCTGTGCGAGACAGGGGGGGGGGGTGAGGAGGGGGTGGAGTGGGTGATTAGAAAGATTGTGTGTTAGGGATAGGTATGAGAATATGTGGAATCATGACATAGACGTTATGGTGAATAATATATGGTTGACTATACATGTTTTGAGAGGAAATAACTCAGTGGAACGTGAGCTCATATGTGTATAGGATCTGATGTTTTTACATGCCCCGCCGACTTGACAATCGCCAGGTTAATTCCGAGAGGCCGTAGTGTGGGCTGCACTTGGAAATACATACAAAGCTCTGATACTACAAACGAGAGGAGATTTTGAAAGAAAGAATAAAGGCTGATCAAATAATTGACTTCTTCATAGGATTATATGACGATGACTTGAAATATAACACTTTTTATTGAGCGGTCCAAAGAGTTTCTTGTTTATCGCGCGGTTAATATTTAGAAAATGTGGACAAACTTTCCCAAATATAGCTTGCTGGATGCTACTGCAGCGCTAAGGTGCCACACGGTCATACACCTCTCTTCGCCTGACGGTATCATCTACCAGGTCAAACTCGCACTTGTTTATGACAGGAAAACTGTTAGCTTTAGAGAATGCCGCTCCTTTGAAGTGAGTTAGAAATTGGACCTCTGGGAGATATCCGAGGGCCGCATTTCTGAAGAATGTGTACGACTATCCGCACATTTGGAGCTCCCTAGCACGAGTGGGTTTATATAAGCGTCCAGCCAACGAATGAATGGTTGTCATGTATAGCCTGTCACGTGAATATAACGACATACACACGGAAGAATGGCCACGGTCTGAATGTGATGAGCGCACGATACGATCTTAAATTACTTGCTAAATCCCTGGAAAGTAATGGACGAGAATCCGTCGACAGATGGCAACAATATTTTAAAAACCATTTCTAACATTTAACGAATTGGACGGTTCAGTTAATACTGTTTATATGCCGAGTCACTTTTCTTCACTTTTTCCCCCCTCGGAAAACAACTTCATGAGGCAACTTGGTATACTTGTGGTCACAATGACTTAGCCATGTTTCAAAGGGGGTATAAGCTTGTCAAGGGGGTAAGCCTGTCAAGGGGGTAAGCCTGTCAAGGAGGAGGGGGATAAGCAAGTTCGTCTCAAAGAAGGCGCAGTAACCCCCACTTTATACTCCTCCCCTCTACAAAGATAACCGTTCATGTCTTACCTTCTTTTTAATTAAGCTCTAATATTTCTTCTCAGTCCCATCCTTTCACAACAGGTAGGCTATTGTACACTATGTTTATGTGCACGGGTGCACATATATATTGGTGCTATACTAGACAATAGTTTGATATAATTTCGTCAATTGAAACTTGCTCTCCGAAGGTTACCAAACGTTATCGGGCTCCATGACATATGTCGGTGGGGGGGGGGGGGG
>JAIPMN010000011.1:11490-15307 GCA_020650975.1 Apostichopus californicus | reverse complement strand
AGAGTTTGGGTTCTACACTCTGATTGGGAATATACCTTCCGAATACTTTTATGTAAACATTTGAAAGAATAAATCAAGTTATTTTATAGCAGTGGGTAACTTTGTTGCAAATGACCGGAAGCGCATTCAAAATCGTTCATATGTTACAAGCTTTTCAGAAGGTAAGTTGGATGCACATGTATACCTAGTTTGAAAGGTGTGTGCGGGGGGGGGGGGGTTAGGAGGAGATAAGAACCGTCAGAGCGCCACTGTCAGAATTTTTATTTTTTTAAATATCCGGAGAGAGTTCACGTCTAACAGTGAGAACTGCATGGATACAGGGCACCATTAGAACGCTAAGAAATTATACTTTATTAAATCTAAAAAAGAAATGTTTAAGCCCTATCAGATTTGAGTCTGAGCTGACTGGAATGATACGTGCAGAGCAAATATCCCAATGCGTGCCTTTGAAACTCCGCACAATAATTTAGAAAGAACTATCTACGACAACTTCAAGTTACGCTTCAGTTTAGGCAGATGCTAAGGTGGTCATTGCATAGTAAAACATAAAAACCGAGCTCTCGCAGTTCCATAACATGGTTTCTTTTGATTTTATGATTTTTCATCCCCTTAAGTCGAGTTCAAATCCTCAGTCGCAAATAAAATCATCAAATTATTCGTCAATAGCCTATTTGTTTGCCACAAAAGGAAGTTTCCAGCTGTGCCAATCAACTAATTTGTTCGTGAAATTGTTAGCATAGAAAACAAACAGGTTACAGGAGCTTAACCAATGGCTCTGGCGTTTAATATTGTAGTTTCAAACAAAACAGTAATAATATTGATTTGAATCGTTAGTTACATCGCAACTAATTTTACCTGTGTATAGTAGGGGCCTACAGTACAAGGGAACTGTTATCTCAGGGTACAACCAACTAACACTTGTGGTGAAGCGATATTTCCATAGTGGTTATCACCTGTTTGTTATTTAATCACAGGGAAGGTGTGGAACCGGTTGAAAATGTCGATGGGCAAATGCCAGTTGGGCGGTTACGTCCCTAATAAACCAGGGAGGTCCGAATCATAGCAAATCCCTGCTTATAACAGCACAGACCTTTTTTTTTAAATCCTCACTGAGTGAGATGAGCTGGCGTTTGGATTATAAAGGACTTGATGGTAAGGGTACAACTGAGGGTGATGAATGGATACAGCAACAACCTGCTACAGTACGAAACTGAATGTATCATTTGACGAACTGAACTGTTTGAAACTATGTATGTGGTAGTACCGCTGCAATGAAGATACATACATACATACATATTAGACACTTATATAGCGCTGCTACATCGAGATCGTAGCGCTTTGACAACTTAGCCTTGGTCAATGGTAACTTGTCACACTTACACACCAAAGTGTGCACAATTCAATCAATCTCTCCTGGGGCACCACAGTGCACCACAACCACGTGTTACCCGGGGGACTTCCCATAGGGTGCAGCCACAAACCGGCGCACGCAACTATATTTACAAGTTACCTCGCAAGTCCCCATATACACCTGGGTGAAGAGAGGCAATGGAGATAAAGTGCATTGTCCAAGGACACAACGCAATGATCTGGCCAGGGCTCGAAGCTGTAATCTTTAGATCACCAGTCCACTGCCTTAACCACTTGACCACAACGCCCCCCAAAGATAACTTCCAGAATTACAACAACCATGCAGGCATGGCCCTGGTAGAGGTTGGTCCTCAACTAAATATCAACGAGAGCCAGAGAGAAACATCCATTGAAGCATGCGCCTAGGGCTAGAATGGATAATAATATCACAATACATAGACTTGAGCAATATGCAATGTAGGCTAGCTCAACCCCTAGGGGCATAAGAGCACGCAAACCCACATTATATAATGCCAAAGTTCGGGCCGATTTTTCAAGGGGTGGATATGACTCGGTATCCGCCTACTGAGAACCCATGCCCAAGTAATGTACATTAGAAAGTTACCGCTAAGTCGCCGTAACAATGGCAACTGTATGGGGACAGAACAAGGGGCACTCAACAAGCTGCATGGCTTAGTTTGAAGGAAGTGTAAATCTACTTGATCAACAAGTACTTGAGCCGATGCTCCTGATCATTCCAGTGACCCTCCTTGAGTACCGTACTCTCATCAAACTTTGAGAAACAACAAGCTCAAATTTCCCACAAAACATCGTTCGCACCCTGAAATTTATATCGAATGTAGAATTACAGCAGCAAAAAAAAGAAGATAAAATGGGGCTCTACAGAAAGAGATACACCTAATGCTGCATGTATGTGTCCATATCAACCTCTCCCTCCAGATCCCCACCATTCTATTGATATCCCGTCGCCCCCCCCCCACCCCCACCCCACCGATCCCGCATTACCACTTCACTTTGAAAAGTGATATTCAGCACCGATATGACAGTGTGGACTCGTTGCCCATCAGGGTATCCCAATTTGAAAGTATCGCGCCAACTATAATGACGCTGGACCGTGTCTGACTATGTTGAATGTGTGGGGGTTGTTGGTTGTCAGACCAGTTCAGTGGTGGACTTTTTAAGTGGAGGAACCCGACATGTTCTAAGCAAGACATGGAAAGGAGTTTTACAGGCAAAACGCCCACAAGTTAGCTTCATTTGAAATGAAGTGATAACTGATCTTGACCTCTTTAACCTTTGAATCAGTTACACAAATAGTATACCAAGCTCTTTCCCAGATCAATTCAAAATGGAAATAAAAGACACTATCTAGAAATAGACAGTTACCTTGACTGCAGAGAACACCGGTATCCGGAAACTTTGTCACCTTCTCAACCCAGTCAAGCCCTCGAGCGACCCGCTGAGCTAGGCTTAACGGGAGTCAATACAATCAACGGCATTCAACAGTTTGAACGAAGTAAAACGGCTGGGTGAATAGAATCGTTAAAGGGACAAAATACATGGTTTCAATTACTTCATGCCACGGCTTCCTGACCCATAGAAAAGTTGTCAAAATTTGATATTCTAAACGGAAAAGGCGGACAATACAGATAAAACGTAGAACATGCTAAACGATTGAAGGGACCCCACCCCGTGGGTATACAGACGACTGACCCAACCATTTTTTGCAATTCAGTGCCAGGACGGTTATATATGCTGCTTTTAAATTGATCACTTTTGGATGTAGTAAACTGTTCGAACAAGTCCAAACTTGTCGATGCAACCAGGGGTTGTTAACAACTCCCTGGCCCGACACACAATACTGATATACAGTTGTTTGGTTTCGCGTAGCAACAAGAAGTTGAAAATAGTTTTAACTAGGTCAGATCATCCAGTATGGAATTACCTACAGCTCATGATTCCTGGCGGTTTTCAGAGAAGCCGCAGAAAACCGACTGAGAGGCGAGCAAGGTTACATAAAGATCAGTCACTTCATCGCCCGAGCAGGTTGCATGTTTTAAAACTCTCTGGCCAGATGTCCCGGCGCACTCCGCAAATGATGCAATTCAAGTTACTCCATATACCTATGAGGCTATGGTTTAGTCAGAACGTTTTTACTCTCGGTGTATAACCTCACACTTACTAACAGTATGTATGAGTACAAGAGTTGATATACAGGTGGTACAAAACGAACATGAATAACTTGTCCTCAGCGATATGTCTCTTAAAAGTCCACTCCCCAGGGGTAAATATATTTCACTTACTGAAGAGGAACCAATTTTACCGATACTTTGAAACAAGTTTCCGTCTTTTGGTAAGAGAAGGGGGAGGGGGGGGGGGTATGGGCATAAGGCTTTCCCGATCATTGTTGACGTATCCTACTACATGATAGACTTGCAACTGGCAA
>JAIPMN010000011.1:3990-6490 GCA_020650975.1 Apostichopus californicus | reverse complement strand
TTTCACCATGAAAATATAAAAGAAAACATGAAATGTTCATATTTCATCGCGGGATTACGAATGCACACTGCACAGACAAAATGACAGCCCTCTGACATGATTTTTGAACCCAGGATACCTCCCAAATGGAACAAGACTATCGGAATCTGTCTGAGTGGAGGGGAAGGGGAACGGGAGGGGAGGGAAGGGGCACGGGACGGGACGGAACGTGGTATTTGTTCATCTTAAAAATCTGTATAGGCTTTCATATGCGATAAAGATTATTGTTGAGTTCCATGCTTCTTCTTCTTCAATGCGTTTATTCTATAGCTCACATAACACTGACTATGTGTGTATACAGTACAGTTCATCTTTAACTCAATTTTCAATTCTGTGGGTTACATCAAATCGAAAAGACATACGACGTTGTACATGATGGTCCATTATCACTATATGAAGATGGAAACCAAATACAAGAATTCCATTATAGGTCAATGGGTTTTTGATATGGTAAGTAGCAATGCAACTTATTTCATATAATAAGTGAGTATACCTTTAAACTATATACTGGAGTCCAGTATATAATATCGTATGCCATGCATCAATGGATGATTATATATTAGCTCACCAGCCTTCTTACCCGAATCGGATTCAATAACACTGCCATGTGTTACAACAATTGTTCCTTTCCGTTTGCCCTACTAAACAACTTGTGAAAGGTTATTTCTTTTCATTCCTTTCATTGCCTTGTCAAGTTAGCTAATCATATTAATACGTCATGAGAATATTGGCCCTAAGTGTTATAAGCTATCCAACGAAATTCAATACTAATGTATATATAGATCAAATATTGAAATCTTTACCATCAACCTACATGATCCAACGCACGTGATACACGATAAAGGGAACTACAGTACACCTATAACCGTTACCATGTATCAAGCACTCCGTATGTCAATAACCGAATTTTTACAAAATGAGTGAAAAGTCGTAGACATGCATGTTAGTTACAGTGTTTTGCTATACTTTAACGGTTTGCTGAACCACCAAATATCTACAAAGTGGGGTTATTTCCTCATTATTGTCATAACTTGGACAACTCTGAAATAAAATGGTATCAATCTAAATATTGCATTAATTTGGAATCATTTGATAAAGTCGGGTGCCATATTGTAGCTGGACTGGCATAGCCTGGGATACAAGGAGTCGATTTTAGAAGCTTTGTGTCAAAGGACCCCAAAATCCGACAATCTTTATCATTCTTCATGCCATAATCCATACCTTCCTCACGATAAAGTTGCAGCTAGGTGTAAACCTACAGTTATCAGTATATGTAGTGCGCAAGCGATGCGCGCATGATATATGTGGACTAATTACGCGCGCAAGGATGCTGGACTGAATTAACGTATAAATTTGAAAGGGCAAGGATACGTATCATACCACATCACAGATCGCCACGACTGCAAGCTTACCATAAAGTACGTCTTCGTGGTCGCTATAGAGGGGCGGGTTATTACGGTATATGATGCGTGACTCATTCCCATTCAACTTTGTTCCATGTGCTTTCACATCTGTTCAAACTTCTCAGGTTTAAAACAAAATTATCGACAATTTCATCAATGGCATAATGAAAAATTTCTCACAGACCGCACGTGCATAGTTGTAGAAATATTGTTATTTCAAACAGTCATTCTATTGAAAGAAGAATGAAATCGATAGTCCTATATATATAAATATATTTTATGACGGTTTCCTTTTACACTCACAACTCTTTCGGATCCATTTTTTACATGGCGCCTGATAGCACGACAAGCTCCCGAGACGAGACGGTGAAAGACAAAGTTGTGAAACCCCGCTGACGAACTCTTTAGATCTGACCAATTGGGCGTAACGAGTGGCCCATCCTACACCACGGGGGGAGGGTACGGATATTAAGAGGGCTAGATATGATCTATGTCAACAAAATGGCGACGACTTAGCTTCGTTTCACATGCAATTGCGGTCAGGCAGCGGTTAGTATACCCTACGAAGCCTCGATGGTACTAAATCGAGTTCTAGTTGAAAAAATTTACTGCGAAAATCCCCAGTCGATATGGCAACAGTGGCACCTTAGTCAAAAGAAGCTGTCAAACGAAACGAAGTTATCAAAAAAGGTGACAAACTGTTTGCAAAAGTTTTTTTGGTGAATACAACTTACTTAACGCTGCGGCTTGACGGAGCTGCAGGATTGGGTTTGTGATTAAAGGACACTGTTTGCCTTATTCTTGTTCGTCAGTCTGTGTTACAATATTCCCCACTGAGTATACCTCTATTCATCTGTCAATTAACTCTCTTTACTTTAACAAGGATAAGGGCGTTTATTTAAAACAAAAATCAAACTCCCATTGAAAGTATTCTTTTTAAATCAAACTACAGGATGGTGGGAACTTGACGTCTAGCCCTAAGTTCCCACCACCTTATTTCATATGACTGGAAATTTTACATAGTCACTGGCAGACTGTAAAATCTTACACAACGATAA
>JAIPMN010000010.1:0-21120 GCA_020650975.1 Apostichopus californicus | reverse complement strand
TCCAATTTTTGGCCAAAATCATGAACTTTTTAATTCGTCCCAAAATTATGCTTTAAGTTGAGGACGCCCTTCTGAGTTAGACAATAATGAATTTATGACAAGATACGTTCCATTTAGAAAGAAATTCAAAAAATATATTTTGAAAATCATTTTAATATCTGCTCTCAAAATTCCATAAACTGCTATTTTAACTTCAAAGAAAAGCATATCTGAGCTCTGCTAATCCATTACGAGCATCCTGGTCGATATTTGGAACCTTTCATTTTTGGGCCAAAATGAACAATTTTGTAAGGCTATACCCTTATGATTTTTTCCAATTTTTGGCCAAAATCATGAACTTTTTAATTCGTCCCAAAATTATGCTTTAAGTTGAGGACGCCCTTCTGAGTTAGACAATAATGAATTTATGACAAGATACGTTTCCATTTAGAGAGAAATTCAAAAAAATATTTTGAAAATCATTTTAATATCTGCTCTCAAAATTCCATAAACTGCTATTTTAACTTCAAAGAAAAGCATATCTGAGCTCTGCTAATCCATTACGAGCATCCTGGTTGATATTTGGAACCTTTCATTTTTGGGCCAAAATGAACAATTTAGTAAAGCTATACCCTTATGATTTTTTCAATTTTTGGCCAAAATCATGAACTTTTTACTTCGTCCCAAAATTATGCTTTAAGTTGAGGACGCCCTTCTGAGTTAGACAATAATGAATTTATGACAAGATACGTTCCATTTAGAAAGAAATTCAAAATATATATTTTGAAAATCATTTTAATATCTGCTCTCAAAATTCCATAAACTGCTATTTTAACTTCAAAGAAAAGCATATCTGAGCTCTGCTAATCCATTACGAGCATCCTGGTCGATATTTGGAACCTTTCATTTTTGGGCCAAAATGAACAATTTTGGTAGGCTATACCCTTATGATTTTTTCAATTTTTGGCCAAAATCATGAACTTTTTAATTCGTCCCAAAATTATGCTTTAAGTTGAGGACGCCCTTCTGAGTTAGACAATAATAAATTTATGACAAGATACGTTTCCATTTAGAAAGAAATTCAAAAAATATATTTTGAAAATCATTTTAATATCTGCTCTCAAAATTCCATAAACTGCTATTTTAACTTCAAAGAAAAGCATATCTGAGCTCTGCTAATCCATTACGAGCATCCTGGTTGATATTTGGAACCTTTCATTTTTGGGCCAAAATGAACAATTTAGTAAGGCTATACCCTTATGATTTTTTCAATTTTTGGCCAAAATCATGAACTTTTTAATTCGTCCCAAAATTATGCTTTAGATAGAGGACGCCCTTCTGAGTTAGACAATAATGAATTTATGACAAGATACGTTCCATTTAGAAAGAAATTCCAAAAATATATTTTGAAAATCATTTTAATATCTGCTCTCAAAATTCCATAAACTGCTATTTTAACTTCAAAGAAAAGCATATCTGAGCTCTGCTAATCCATTACGAGCATCCTGGTCGATATTTGGAACCTTTCATTTTTGGGCCAAAATGAACAATTTTGTAAGGCTATACCCTTATGATTTTTTCAATTTTTGGCCAAAATCATGAACTTTTTAATTCGTACCAAAATTATGCTTTAGATAGAGGACGCCCTTCTGAGTTAGACAATAATGAAATTATTACAAGATACGTTTCCATTTAGAAAGAAATTCAAAAAATATATTTTGAAAATCATTTTAATATCTGCTCTCAAAATTCCATACACTGCTACTTTTTCCATAACGAGCATCCTGATAGATACTGTATTTGAGAACTTTCATTTTTCGGCTAAATTTAATTTTTTTATCCGATCATTGAGGAATGTTGCTGCATGGGTACTTTCCCTCACCGAATTAGTACCCGAATGGTTCCTTTCTTCTTTAATTTTAAATTTGTACACAACAATGGTGAGACTAAGTTCCTAACGAGAAACACACCCATTTGTTTTCTTAAAGTTTGTGCCAAAATTAAATGGAACATTGTGTAAACCAAAAGTTTATGAAACAAAAGTTAAAAAGAACAAAAGCAAAAGTTAAAGAAAACGACAAGAAAACATATTAAAACAATTGTGACTATAATTTATTTCTTACTAACAACTACCTGTACAGCCTCTCTTACACAACCCTCAACATCGATCAACCACACTTTCTTTTTGCCCTTTCATGATGGCTTCAATAAATAAATACAAAACGAAACAAAATTCTATACAAGGGATGCGATATGTTTGTAAATTAAGATTTGACAGATGTCATGTCTTTATATCACTCTGTCAAAGTTTTTCACCTTTTGCATCTTTAAGAGGTGATACCAGCTCACCTTCTTCTTCTCAATCTACCACATGAGACAAACCCCCCTCCCCCTCCTACAAGCCCAAACCTCCATTCCACCCATACCACCCCAACCTCCTTTCCACATCCACCCATGCATATATTGACTGAACAGTAGCAACCAGTACAGCTAACTTTGATAATGAGGCAGTTTTATGTTTAACTTTCATTCTCATCTTTACCATCTGTTACAAATGTCTCCCATGTAACCTCTCAATGTAACTCTACAGTTGATTGCAGCAACCTCCATTCAACAACAACTTTTTTTTAAATATAAAAATTATTGTTAATGTCAATGGTAAGTTCAATTTACATGTTCTTACTATTTAGACTTTCCCCTTTGTTTCCTCTCCCATTCAAAGGTAAAACCTTTCAAGACTCCCCTGATAACCCTCCCTAAACCACCTCCAGTACCACTCCCACCACCACCCCCCCCCCTTCCAACCCACTGCTGCAACTCCTTTCAATAGTCAAAGTATGTAAAAGAACATACAGAGAATAACTGTACCCATAAAGTTCCTAATAGATAACAAATAAATTTTTAACAAATATTTCAAGCGATGCTTCATATTGCATTTAAATATTGCATACACCCTCTAACCAATATGATAACAGTATAAATGATTAGTATTTTTATACGTAACACTTCATTCTCTTTTACGTAAAGTTTTCACCTTTAAGATTCATTTTAATTGTAAACTCGAACAGTCAAGGAAAAGATGAAAATAATCCCCCAAAGTGCAATTCCAGTAAGGTTTTTCTTGTTTTAAGTTAAATTTAAGTTAAATTTAGAGTCGATCAAAACTTTTAAGTCAATAGAATAACACCATCTTAATCACAGCGATATTTCTCATGGCACTTGTCAGATTTTTTTTTAGAATCATCGCTCAAATATTGATTCTTTAAATCTGGTCTTTGAACAAAGCAATGAACGTTCTACTACATATCGAAGCCATTCCTGTGTATTTCTATTATATAACTCTTTACTACCAACAAAATCAACAAATTTGCATATCATGACATTTTCTGTTTCTATATATGAAAAAAAGAAAACACAAAATAAGTCCCATCTTATCTAGTCAGCATTTTTCCAGACGAGGATGGGTCTAGTAAGTAAGTCAACTTTATTGAATCCCAGAAGGAAATTACGTATAGTCGAGAATATTAAGTACACGTTGGTTGTGAATTAAAACTGCCGGACTACAAAACGAGAATATGAAATTTTAATGCTTTATATTTTGCCAGAAAAACTGTTTATTAAAGCACTGAATGTCAGTCATCTCCTTCCTTTATTTTGTTACATTTGAAATAAAATAAATACTGCTAAAGATAAGCATAAAAAGCGTCAGTCCATCATTTTTAGGTTCAATATGAACATCAGTAAGACATTTTATGGGTATCATATTTTCATTTCAAAAGTAACCAAACACTGGAGTCGGAAATATAATTTGCAGAATGAATCCAAGTGGAATATTGGACCACAGAAGTTTAAAGAACAGCTTGCTGTGTTTACAATGTTAACACACACTTTGTTTCGGTAGATTTTCAACACAAATATCAACAACGCATCCCATAGACACTGACATCACTTCCTCAATGGATATGTATCTATGTGTTGTTATTTATTAACAGACTTTAGCTATAAACCAGCTCATATTTGCATTATTTTTGCTTAATTCTCTAAAAGATTACCAGCCTGCCAAATGCAAGATGGTTTGCCTTGTGAACTTTCATTACCCGAGTAATCTTAGTCGTAGCCGTTTTCCTTTGTCCCCAACCTATGAGACTGAAGAGACTGTCATTATATTCACTGGTGGATTTCAACACAACACAACAAGCAGTTCGCACAGTTACCACGTAAATGAATTATCAACCACCTAAAATCAAATTTTTGCCTCCATTTATCTGAATTATGAGATATAAACTATTTGATACATTTGTTACAATTTAAACCCTCCAAAAAAGCACCTCGCTGTAATTCATCCCCCAAAAATGGTAATAAAACAGACAATATGAATGTTAGATGGGTTATCTTGATTTAAACTTTTAAACCTGTCAATTACAGAACTACAACTTTGATCAAACCCTTCTCAAGAAATGGCATCTAAGGTCCTTTCTTGGGTAGATTAGGACGACACCCATACCTTTTCATGACAATTCCATAGCAAAGAGAGAGGCTACACGAGATAAGCATGCAAAATAGGGATCCATCAGGCTAGGGTTACTGAGTTAAAGCCAAGACAGAGAAAAAAATAATTTGCTTTCTCCACAACTATGGACGAGACAAAGGCCCTTGGAGACATAACATTCTCATTAAACATAGCTAATGTTCATGCCCCCTCCCCCCCCCCCCAAATGAGAACTACACACTTAAATAGACTTTCTGGTGACTGAAGTTGATTTCCTAATCAAGTTTTACTGAATCTTTCAACAAAATGTTTGTCAAATTTTGTAAATGCATCTGGCAACAGAAATGGATGTCATCAAGGCAATTCAGTTGAAAAATGTCTGTTTTCTAGAAAAATAGATACATTTTGATGAAATTGTAGAACAGGTTTCAACGATAAGTGAACAGGAAGATTATAATAGTCAGAGCAAAGCTTTTCAAAAGCATTCTCCCAGGTGACATCACAGACACCCCCCGCCCCCACCCCATCCTGCTGATACAACTTCCTGGAGTAGTTGAAAGGTTAAGCCAGTCAAAATACAGTAGCTTAATACATTGAATCAACTATATCTTGAGTTAAAAGGATTGTCTGGTAGCCTTAAGAAGTAACCTTATAAAACGATACATAATTTTCCAAACATGTTGTCAAAGTATGAGAATGCTAATGTTGCAATTGACAGAGAAACAATTTTTTAATCAATACGGATGGACATTTCAAATATGATTTGAACAGTAACGAATGTGACGTCATCTTCGCAAATGCAGATTGCGTCATAACCCACGCTCCGTACAGTACCTACAGTAATCACAACTAAAACCTTTTGGTGAGAAACTGGTGAATTTGAAAACCAGATTTCTACAAGAAGAAAACGTCGAATGGGGACAATTTTTACATGGTTAGAAAGAGAAAAATAAGAACTACAAGGAAAATGTATTAAAATCTTCCACCAGACAATTCCTTTAAGGGGCGAAATATCGAGATGGGGTATTTCAACTAGCGTTGTCGAATATTTTTCTCTTCAAAATAAGTCTCACATTTTTATTCACTGGGAAATCCTTTTAAGTTTCTTCCAAGGGTTGTTTTCTGTTTCACTGAAAACATTTTGTATTTGTATTTTCTGATCCTAATCAAAATAAATGGAAATACTTTGTAGTATTAAAATCTACCAAAACATAAAGAAACCCAAAAAACAACAAACTTTTGTGCACTTTCTTGCCTTACAAAAAAGGAGTGAACACGATTCCAGACTCCATGGCTAATCACCGATACAGAATGCTCGCATGACGACACGATTACGGAAGTTACTTGACCGCCGGCCGCTTTACGTCGTCGCGACTCGGACCGGATCCGACGCAAGACTGATGTGAGTCCATCTTGAAAAACGTGTCCACGATTTCCATGGTGGTATTTTCACTGTGACAGTTGGCGAGGTACTCTAGTATGTCGACCGGGCCCGAGGTCTTCTCCCTCATTTGGCTCCACTGGGTCAGTATGTTGTGATATTGCATGACCTTCTCAAAGTTACATGTCTTGGCGTACAGTCTCGTTAGACCTCTGTAGTCGTACTCCAGTCCGCTGTAGCCTGGACCAAACAGTTTCTTACCTGCAAATACCAATAAATGGGATATAAACAAAACTGCTGACGCCTGCGGTTCGAAAATTATCAGGACTCATGACCCACCGGACGGTCCCACTCCTCCAACCACCCCCCCCAACCCTTCAGATTGGATGCTCAGAGTGCCTGAAAATTAAGCTTGAACTGTGGATGTTTGCAAACTCTGAAAACTGTAGAGGGATATATCACAAATATCTGGACTAATTCTATGACCCACAAACTTTCTTGCGACCCACTTTTTGGCCCCCCCCCCTCTCAGTTTGCGGACTGTTGGATTAAAACGTTAATAGAGGACATGGAAAAAATAAGGATTCAAAAGCTATTATACAACTGATAGGATTATTTTAACTCTTAACCCACCCAGAACATATCCAAATTCTTCAATTCTTGGGGAAAGAGGATCCTGGGGGGGGGGGAGATGTGGTACATTTTTTCCGTATCCCTTCCACTATTACCTTTTACTGCAAGTTCCGTCATCTTCAGCTAGCAACTACTGCACTGAATTGTCGGTCATTGTTCTCTTTAATTCATTTTCAAATCCTCTTTCTTAAAAACATTCCACTACTTCACCCCCTCCCAAGCTTCCTCCTTTATTAAGAATGGACTATCCCCCAACCCCCAACCCACCCTCCCCATCCCAGCCTGTTTACACCTTTTACTTCTTAGGACTTCTGGGATGCTTTCAATCACTTTTATGATACCAACAGGAACTCACCTATGCTGATTGACCGCAGGTAGAGTTTCTCTGCTTTTTCAAACAGTCCCATGTCATAGTTGTAGAGGGACGCAAGATGGCCGACAGATAGCGCAACCTCGTAATCGTCCTCACCGAGGAGATTTTCCTTGATCTCAATCGCTTTCAAATGCATCTTCTCGGCTTCCTGCAGAATTTGAGGAAGAAAAAGACAAATATTAATTTTTAAAGAATCATAAAAACATGAAAAGCATGAACAACAGTCAGACCAATTTTTTATTTTTTTTTCCTGTGCTCTTTATTACAGTAACCGAATCACAGATTAATTCAAATTTGTTTTGATCTACAGATGCTTAGTAACCAACTCGAAATCATTTGCGAATCTTACAGCGGGATCTCGAAAGAGATACTTTGAAGCTAACTCTGTTAATTGTGATTGAAATTAACGACCAAGGCAAACGAATACATATATATATGTATATGTGAATATCTTGCAGAACAGTGTGAGGTTTTTATAAAGTTGTTTACCATGGAGAGACAAACCTTGTATTTCTTCATGGACTGATAAAGTCTACCTAAGTTCCCATAATGCTTTGCAGTCTGAACATTAAACTCTCCGAACGCTTTGATGGCAAGATTGAGTGATGATGAGTGCAGGTCGTGGGCCTCCTGAAGTAGTTTGCTTTCCCTCTGTTTATCGTCCGAGTCGATGGCTAGCTCCTCCAGTATTAAAGCTGCCAGGCAGAAATAATAAAACGTAATGATATTAATTTATAAATTCATACATCCAGTCAAAAATCCTATCACGTTGGTCTCTTCAAATGGCCTTACAATTGAACCCCGCACACAGATCGACTAACCACCACTGGACGGCAACTATTGACCTGTTATCGACTGTTGCTCCTTTAGGTCTCATGCAAGTATATTGTACAGAGTTGGTTACAGTTCTGTGCAGTCATAATCATCAACTTTTAAGGAGACAAATGAACGGTTTCGGCTTTTGTTTGAGATCCAACTCTTTATCTCAGAGCTCTGATGAAAATGCTATTACGTTTAAAGCTCAGAAGTGCATCCGCTTCGTGTTCACAGCAACTTGTAAAAAGTTTTAAAAAAATTATGGAAAACTTTTCACATATCCCTTCCAGGGTAATACAAGGTTTTTCAGAGAAACCAAATCCCATATCTTATAAAAATCTATTTGGATATGAAGAAATACTACATACCTTTCTTTATACACGCCAAACACGCCAAACAAGAGAATTTATTTGGCGGAAAGACCACTACAGCATTAAAACTAACACCATTAAAACTGCCCCAGGCTGATCATAAGGACTTTCAAAAATTGTGGGAATGTTCCGCTACTGTTTTACATACACCTTCTGATTTGCCTAGCAATTCGATTACACTTGTAGTAAAGCGATTCGCGAATCGGTTACAGGATTAATTATTCCGTGCATCCCATTGAGAGTATGGACTAACCTTTGACCCTTCTGGAGGACGCAAGTAGGAGATGGTCGTCAGGGAGGATTTGTGTGATTATGGAGATAGCTTTCTCAGCATGGTCTCTATAAACAGAAGATAGATGAAGTTGGAAAAAAAACCATTAAGCAGATGGTATTATTTGTGAAATTACCACAGTTCAAAGTAACGAAACATTGAACAAAATCATGGCATTGACTTCTTAGCTCAAGTCACTTCTTAGGTTATATTTGCAAGCTAAAATTTGCTCATTAAAATTTCTCTCAAAATAAAAACTAGATACAAACATATAGCGACATAATAGCTAAAATTCACTACCCTGAATATTGTATTTGAACTTCATTACCCTTAATATGCATTTATCATGGAAGTGGGTAAATGGTGGCGCCGTGCTAAAATCTTACCAATATAGGTATTAAAGTTAAGGTAGATTAGAGTGCACATGGTGTCCAGTGTAAGACAGAGGAGTGAAGTAAAATACTTGAGCAATCTTTATCCATAAAAGTACAGATATGTCAGAAAACCCAACAACAGAATGCAAACAAGAATCTTGCCTAAACTTTCAAAACATCATAGTGGTGTTCATAAGTCATAAAAATAAAACATCCCTGTCATAATATTTGTCATAATTGTCAATAAGAGACTTGCATTTTGACCCTAGGAGTCTATAAAACAATAATATGCTAGCACATGCCCAGGAAATGTTTTTTTTTTTTTTCTTTGATGTTGTCCCTCTGACAACCAGGTTTTACCGTTTGGTTGTCCAAACAGCAAACTTTGGTTGTCCACAAAAAATTGCAGCAAAATAACAAAGAATGACCAATATGTACACTGCAGGAGAGATGTGTAGTTTTAGTAAAAATAACATCTGCTTTTGGCTAGTAAATCTCCCATTTACATGGATCACAGGTAGAGATAGAGGGCGACACCATGTTATCATTCTACCGATTGGGAAGTTATTTAGTTACAACGTAATCTGAATTTGATGTAAACAACTAGTCTTCCACCAGACGACCACCAAGGCTGATCTTGATTGTCGGGAAAGAAAGTTGACCTTTTGACGATCAGACTACTGTTAAAAAGATTTTAAAGATAAAATTTTGCCATATTTTGTAAATATTCAAATTTCCTGACCAGCAGTTAATTTCTGGAGGTAGAGATGCAATCCAGGCATATACAGCTGTTATCAATTATCATTGTGTAGCAACGATTTATACACTGATGTGGGATATCCGTGCATACTTCTTACATACTGCCCAAGTACAACCAGCATAAACATAACTAACAAGCATCCCTATCACTTTTGATAAAAAAAATTCAAAACAGACAATTTATTCAAATAAAGCTAGGGTCAAACAGAGGGTGGGATGAGGAGTGGAAGATGGCGCCCTGATTTATAGCCAATATCTCGACAAGGATTCTCACATGAAGTACTACCATTGGACATTCAGATCCAAATAACTAGTAAAACGGTCCAAACTTACTTGGCATCTCGGAACCTTCCTGAGCTGTATTGGTGCACGTAAGATGCGTAAGCCAGATCCTCATGTGCCACGGCCACGTGCAGATTCTGACCGCCGAAAGCGGCTAGCCTTATATCGAGTGCTTGCTGTGAGGTCGAACAGACAACAGGAGAAAAATTATATCAAAGATGTCAGCAAATATACAAGGAAAAAAAGTTTTCATTTTGATTGAAGATATTGTTCAAGATGATCACTGTTAGCATGAAAATAACCAGAGATATTACTGAAGTAACACCCTCACAGCATCTCATTAGCCTCTCCATCAGAGCATAAAGTAAAGATGATAAGGTAGAACATTAGATCCCAAGCTATGGTTTCAAACCTTAGGCCACCTCTGCAATGCTACCCATTGGTTTTTACCAAATAAGTTAAATCTATCATATGCAGAGGGAAAAAAATGAAATATTGGAATAGATTATTGTACACATGCTAAACAATGAATAGTGAAAAAATGGAAACAAATTTGAGGAACATTTTTGTACGTACTTGATATACCGCTGTGCATTGGATGATAGAGTCTACATTGAGTAAGTAAAAGCCAAAGTCTAAGAGAACGTCAGAATATTTAGGATGCCTCGTTCCGCAATGTTCTCTGTCGAGGAGCAAAAGTTTAACATACGCACAGAGTGAAGTATTTGGTATGGTCAATATAATCCTCAAATATGGAACTTTGTGGCTGCCTCAATTCCCAACTGCTGGTCTCACTCAAGAGAGATTTATTGTAATTTCTACACTAATTGATTACTATTTCAGAAAATGTGAAAACTGATCATTTTTCAACACAAACATCCCGTGGGGAGACAGACTATTACTGAGAAGTACAATATTATAAAGTTAACTATCATGGTACATTGGCAGCCTAGTTTTCCCAATTTTACAATACAGTACAATGCTGCCTGATATGATTCTCAATGCATCTAATGGCCACCAGCAAAAACCAATGATGTATAAGTAATAAAATGCTACGGTAACCATGGTAACCCTATATTTGGCAATTCCACTAAAAATAATGAGTTGAATAGCTTTAAAAGCATTCATATCACAGTTTCACTGGGTGTTACTCTTCACAATCTTAAATTAAAATTTCCAATATGTCAACTTGAGAAATATCACATTTGTATCAAAACTGTACCACAGTTGAGACAACCATGGCTGAAAAAATTCTGAGATGTCAACTTAAAGGCATTGAAGACTCGCCCCAAACCGCGTGCCACCCTCTGAAAAAGTGAACTTTCCATTGCTTGCAAGTGATATTTTTTCTTGTCGCTACAATATGCAGACAGAACATGCAGATACCTTGTTATCTTTTATCCAGACCTGAGATGTCCATCGCTGCTATTTACACTGTGTTGTGAGTATTGACCGTGGCTGTATGTATTGACTGTACACTAGTGTCTTATTACCGATGGTAGCAAGCTGTGTGTGTGTATTTTCTGGGATCGATGGTGGTGTTTTACACTTCTGTTACACCTCATTCAAAACTAGGTCAGATTTTCGGCATGAGACGTTTCTTTGTGCAGGAGTCTTCACACCCTTTAAGAATGATGATCGATTCTGTCGATACTTACCGCACTAGAGACACCGCATGCCGTATGAGAAGTTCCGCCTTTTTAAATTCTCGTTTGACGACACACGCTTTGGACGCTGTTCTCAATACGTTAATGATACTGTGTATTGGTGAGGAGCTATTCATGGCATGTAGAGACCGCAAACAGTATTGGTAAGCCTAGTGAAAGAAAATATGTTGATACACAATTATCGTTTCAACATTTTCACATGCCATGAAATAAAGGCTTTCTTTTTCGGTTTCATCCCCACAACATGCTATTGTGACATATTGAAAGGATAGAGTGTAAACATAATTTAAAAAAGATGTAAGAGAAAATAATGTTGACATACCTCATCATAATGACTCCTTGAAAAGAGAAGAGCACATTTCTCAGCTTCCAGGACAGATGCTCCGATCTTTAATCCCGAGTTCTGCAACTGACGCAAGATTTTTGTACCTAGCTGGTACGAGGCCTCGGCTTCTGTGTATCGACAATTTGACGTCTGTACGTGGATTAAGCTGGATGAAAAAAGCATCGGAAAACAAAGTTTACAATTAATTATAAAATTTGTTAATTGTTTGAGGTTGTCGGCATCCGCAGCTTCGCCTTTACGCCGGTAAGTCTCCTCTTGTTGGATTTCGATTGAAATTTGAAAAAACATTTTCAACTTCATATTTTTTTTGTTTCATGGAAAGGCTGTGTATATTGCTTAAGATCCTTAAAATTTGTACACCTGATGGATGCTTTATATATAGCAAGATGTCACACTGTCGTATGCTGTGGTAGGCTTGGATTCTGCTACACTAGAGGAAACCACAGAATTAATTCTGAGGGTTCCATGCACTTGCTATGAAATGCAACTCTGGCCGTTTTCTCTGTTGACTGTGATTGGTTTACGCAGAACGACTTAACAAAGGGCAAAATGAGTTTACAATGTAAAATGAGCTCACGCTGCACATAAACAACTTAAGCAGTTAAAATACTTGACACTGCATAGTAAACAACGTATAATAACTTTGCATGGTCAAGTTACTTTATGATGGGAAACTAATGAATTAACAAAGCCTTGGTGTTATACCAGACATAAATGCTTTACATCACATCATGAGACCATTTGATGATGTAATGATATCATTCTATGAAGAGTTATATAGAGGTAAAATGATATTATATAGGTTTATGATTACTTTACATCCATGGACATATAATGACTTAACATAGACGTATGTTGCGTTCTCATGGAGGTAAGATGAGTTTACAAGAACGCAAAATAGGTTTACAACATCAAATGAGTTTACACATAACATGGTGTGACAACAGGCATGCCATGCTATAGTATCACGGTATATGAAGTCCTGTGCTCACTCACCAAGACAGCAATGCATTCTACGCTCATGTGTTTTCATATAACACAACCACCTATTTAAGGTTATTATAGCTACAACTATTATGCTATAGTAAACCCTTCAGTCTGTCCAATCACTTATTGTGTACAGCATTTAAATACTCGAGCCAAGGTTGTGCTCGTACTGCTCACATATCTTCAGACAGCAATGCTTTCTAAGCTCATGTGTTTTCATATAACACAACCACCTATTTAAGGTTATTATAGCTACAACTATTATGCTATAGTATAACCCTTCAGTTTGTAACTTACCGTGTACAACATTCAAATACCCGAGCCAAGCTCTGGTTGTCCTCGTACTGCTCACAGATCTTCAGACAGGAGTTGTACGTCTTCTCCGCTTGAAGGAACCAGCCAGCCTCGGATAAAAAGTCGCCTAGAAATACATCAAACAACAGATAGAGATTTCTGTACTGGAACAGTGACAGCAATTGTTGCGAGACTACAATAACTTTCTGATATTTCAATACAGAAAACCTAGACTTTTATTTGAACGGGAGTCCGGACATAATAGTCAGGTTAATGGATGGAAGGGTTTACTCCTGACGGTGACAAGAGGGAGTGGTGAATGTCGTTGACAACCAACAAAAAGCTAATCTATTCTTCTCCCGTGACCATAAGTTTATATTCTAGAGCATCTGCCAGGTTAGAAAGGAGTTTGTTTTTCAAACTTTCAAACAAGCTGAGTGAATGATGTCATCAAAGCAATTAAACTGAAAACATCTTTTATTTTTCTTTTATAATATTCCAATCATTTATCCACAAATCAAATCATTATTTTGATTATTTATCCACAGGGAAAAATAACATTTCAACAAGTGATGTCCAATTTGATAAAATTTAAAATACTTCAGAGAATATTGACAGCTAAGCAAAACATTCAAAATGTCACTGGTTTCAAGGATAAATCAACAAGAAGGTTATAATAGCTGAAGTACAGATACAGAAGAACATGAGTCATGATGACATCACAGAACCCCTCAAATTTGCAGGTTTATTGCCTTTCTCGTATGAAATCCAGGGCCTCAGTTTCCATAATTCCTCAAACTCCTTAGTTACAACGTTCAATTAACCCCTGCTCACTCGATAACCTGTCCCAACACACCCAACAGTATCTAGTCAAATTGCTCCTTCCAGGGGAATTGGAAACGCTGTATCTATGAGACCCCAGTGTGACAACACATAGGAAGCTGCTACAATTCATGGCATGGAGACGTTTTAACGAGATACATCGCAGATTGCTATTAAATATACCTAATAGGCAATGTGCAATTGGAATATCAAATGCCTCGCCTAAAAACAACATGTTTTGATCTCGCCAGGACTTGAACAAGCAATCCTCAGATCAGAACTCCATTGCCTTACCTTGGACCTAATCACAATGCCCACATTTGACATTCTAACCTTGCTAATCAGCCTGTGAAGGTCTGAAGGTTGGAACCGTTAAAATTAATTTAGCTAACTTCTCACTACTATAAAGGAACATGCACATGTATGTTGTACTCTGCATCCCAATTATCACTGACTCGGTGAGCAAGGGCACCTTCATGAAAGGTTACTTTTTGATAGCCAGGATGGCTAGTTGGTAATTAACATAAAGGGATTCCCCTTCAATAATATACAACATATCTATTTTTACCCAGTAGAAGCCCTAAGTGTAAGCCCCTCTCTTGTTCAACCCGCTGGTCGCTCTGCAGGAGAGTAGCACGAGAACTAAAAGCATCGGAGAGGATCGTGGCCAGATTCATACCGTGGTCCATTAATGCTTGGAAACAGTGATGAAGTAGATTCCTGCAGGCATAGACAACGAAGACAACCATTGAAAAGTAGGTCCTTTAGCCAGGAATTGTGAATATCAGGAGCAGTACCATATTTTGTGTGAAGTTTCTGTGTACACGGTGGTGGTACAAACATTGAGTTATTTATCTCCATTAAGTGAAAGGCAGTTGCACACTTGTACAGTGAGTGTTTATTGACATTCTTTTTCATCCAAAATTTTTTTTTTGTGAACAGACAATCTAATAAATACACACATGTCTTTAAAAGAATTTGGGAAAACTAAAGTTTTTTTTCCTAAATTTAAATAGAAGTTTCACCTGTCAAGCTAGTAAAGAACTGAATTGTAACATTTAGGGACTTTGGTATCCAAATTTGTCAAAGATTTATCAAACTCGACATACAATCCCTCTTTTAACAAACCAAATTTTTCATCTTACAAAAAAAGTTTTACTAGAAATATGGTTGCCCGAACAGTAAAGTTAAACAAAATCTAAGACAATAAATTTACATGATTACCTTTTATTTCTGACATGAGAAGCTTTCAAGACTACTTCAAATTGACCTAGGTCACTGAATTCCATAGCCAGTTGGCAGAGGTTGCCCTGCTTATACAGCTGTAAAGAGCAAAAGGAAAGAAATGAAAAGAAAATAATGTCAAAACTTTGTGAAAGTTCACATCTCTCTGGCAATTTTGTCACAAACTTGTGGCAAAAATAGCAAATACAATAATTGGGTCACATGAGGAGATGTGATTAATATTAAAATAATTGCTCTTTGTGTGTGTGTGTGTGTGTTTGTCTGTTTGTGTAAATCTGTAGTCCTAGGGATAACACTAGACTACTACTAACAGAAAGCCAGCCAAAATACTTCAATACACGTTTGATGTACCTTTCAAAAACCAAACATACAGTGCTTATGTTCTACAACACCCTTGAAGACCATCTTGATAATAAGAGCAAAACCCTTGATGTCTTAGTTGTTAAGTTCACATCTTTTCTATAACTGAATTTTTAAATTAGATCAAGGACTGTTAATCTTTTTATCCGTTAGGTTTCTTAATACTGTGATGTGACATTTTTCTGTCTGGTATACACAATGAATCAATATACAAATTATAGTCCTTATGACTTCCAAGATCTTTCTCGTCATGTCATAATTGTATAGTAAGTTGAACACAAGATAGTCCTTCTAATACACTGGAGGAATTCCATGCCCCACCTTAATTTCTGAAACTAAATGAGACTGCTACATAACATAAGTCGACCTATTACTATGATTAACGGAAATGGTACTTCAGAGTTACAAACTGCCCTGAATGTCATCATTAGAGAAAAAAATGAAGGAGTTTTTGCGGGTAAAGCAGTATGCAGATGTTATTTACATACAGAGATGATTCGTAAAACTTACATGTTGTTGACTGTTTCATAAAACATTGTCAGCTATCAATACCATGACATGCTCAAGTAATAGTCCTGTAAGCTGTAGCCTAAATTATGTAACTTGTCTCTGGTATTTCATTATTGGCACAATTACCCATGCAGTATGTTTACTTCAGACTCAGACTCAGAGCTCTATGTTTTATGGAATGTAATCAGCCTATGGCTCGGCCATTTTCCGGCATAGGGAGCAATCTAGTCTAGACGTAGGCCTAAGTAACTTTTTGATGGTAGTAAGGCAGGGCAGTTTCTTCGTGACTTTTGACTAGAGTGACGTAGATTACCTGATAAACACATAATTCACTTCAGTAGCCTACGTTAACGTCAACTTATCCTACGTGATACCAGCACCGTATTAGGCTGGCTACTAACTAACGTTAATTAATCCATAAGCCTCCCTACTGTAGTACGTGCACATAACGAACGAAGGATGAGTAATAACTTTACCTTGTAATAAACATCAAATTGCACATTACGAGGCAATTGCGGAAGTTCTCTCCTGTATTTCTTAAAGTTAACTACGATACATGAAACAGAAGCATTATATAAAGTTTCGGGAACCCAATGAAGTTCACTTGCGACAATCGCCATGTTATCATTTTCACCGCAACTTTGTGTTTTCGGTTTTCACTTTAATATAGGCAACAGAGTTACCATAAAAACATACACAAAACTGCTATACGTCTGCTGTGAGGCGTTCTCAAATTAATCGATGTTCGTTCTCAAACAAATCAATGGCAATGAAAGAGTATATATTAACATTATTTTACACGAACCTAGACTTACTAGAATTATGAAATCATACTTATCAAAGAGAACAAACGCTTAGCGAAACTGCTAATCTATTGCATAAAGCCTGTGTAGGTAAATATGTAAAAGTTAGAGGGCCTGGCTTTTCGATCCAAGCAGGATCTTCTTCGACGTAAACAAACAATTCAGCCCCAGGTTAAAGAAGATCCTGCTAACCTGGATGATCGAACGACAACAAACATCGTACTTATGCCTCTTTCTCCTCGCCTTCCAATCTCTTTCCCCTCAACACCGCCACCGCCACCCCACCCTCTCTCCCTCCTTTCTCCCGGTCACCTTCCACCTCCCTCTCCCTCCAGTCTCCTCTCAAATAGTCCTTGTCTCCCCGTTTCCCTTCTTCTACCCCCCCCCCCCCACCTCAGTACATTGGCGTCTTCAAGAGGAGAAGATATTGGGGAAAAATAATCCCCAAAATGTTCGGTTTCCCCTGACCCTCCATCTCCGACTATCAACATTGCAATGTTCAAAAGAACCAAAATAGGCAGGAAGATACATAGTGACTTCTATTTAGTAATACTAGTTAGTATACCAAAATATATCCTGACTTAAAAGCTGAGTAAGTTCTGATAACGGCAAAACCCAAAAAATTTCATTGGCGATTCCCATCAGATGCCTTATCGCATGCCCCTGGACTGGCAACGTCAACATATCGCGATCGATCAGCAGGCTCTTGTCACTCTCATTCTGTTGTCCCCTTCCACCACCTCCCCCTCCCACCCCTCCTCCATTCCAATGAGAGGTGATACCACTGCTCAACTCTTTTACTCCCTTCCGTCTCCTCCAACCCCTACCTCGATCCCACTTTGCCCTTCACCCCTACCTATAATGCCGGTCACTATCAACATACATTCACAACATGCTGCGGCACTGTCGTCATAATTAGTGCATATAGTGGTTTCACATTTTAGCGTAGTTATACTTACGAAAAACAGCTAAAAAATATTTTAAATGGCAGTGTGAACTTTAGTGCAGTGTTGTAACGATTGACTCGAGTCACTAAATGTTAATGCAGTAACTAGATCTAGTCCACTACTCTCAGGAGTGTTACATAAGAAATTAAAATGATTCATGGTTCATTGCGACATGTTGCTAAAAGGTTACACGTTTATGGTAGGCCATACGGGAAGTAATTGCTGATTTATTGTCATTACGAATTAAATTATTACCGGTATTAATTTGATTTAATACCGGTATTAATTCTCAACCAATCACTATGCAGCTTCATATGCCGGCATTTAATAGACCAAGCACATTAGCGAAGTTTGAAGCTGTTATCATGCTCTGAGCTAGTGTTAATCCCTCTTGGTGTAGCGTGAAAGCAGCGCAGTTATTTCTGCTGTGTAAAGCAAAGTACAACGCATGATGGCACGCATGACAGCCAAACACAATTTCTGCAAGATTTTCGTCGAGAAGCGTAAGGTATATGAAGGTTATTGACAAATGTTGACTCACAATCCCAATCCGATATTTTACCAGTTCGCAATGCTTTGAACCGTTTTGTTAATCTTCGAAGAGCGTTACGCTATGAAAAGTTTGGAAGACTCCTGAATGAAGATGGATGACCTAACTGGGCAAGTTTCGCGCCTGGCGCAAGAGCTGGAAACATGTAAGGAAGCTTGTCAATAATATTGCATATGATACCAAAGCGCAACTAAAGTTACAGTGCCAACTAAACAAAGATGGTTTATTTAATGCCGGTATTGATTCTATTTATACCAGTATTAATAATATTTAATGCCGGTATTTATTCTATCTAATGCCGGTATTAATTCTATTTATGTCGGTATTAATTCTATTAATACCGGCATATGAAGCTGCATAGTGATTGGCTGAGAATTAATGCCGGTATTAAATTTTCATTCGTACGGACATTAAATCAGCAATTATTGCCCGTATGGCCTATACCAGTCACGTACAATGCTCGGGTGCTTAACGAGTCTCAGTATATGTGTGGGTAGATTTCAAGTCTGCTATGTGTAAGAATCACTGCCCGTAGAGGTCAGTGGTATATATGCATCCACTGGAAAGTCGTTTACAGGATACCGTACCTTCGAAAGGCGTTCCAGCCGCTCCAAAGCGGTCGGAAATGCGTCCGAAGTCGGCAATATTGAGACCTAATGTTACAAAATTGCACAGTAATTGGTAGATGACCTAACGTGCAAAGTGTACTGAATATAATATTGGCAATATCTCTTAGTTTGAAAAAGAAAAGGTTAAATGAAAAGCATAAATACATTGAAAGTATTCATGTTAAAATCTTCTTGTATTTTTCTTGCAGTTCTACCATGCTGTTGGATGGAAATTTTCAAAAACCGATGACCAGGTTTATTTACGGTGTCTTTTAAAGATCATCTGATGAAGTGAACAAGTTAAAGCTATTGACAAGAGTTCTTCTTAGCCGACAATTTAAATTTACTATCCACGGAAAAGAACCATGGAACGAACAATAATTACGTTTGAGTAACAAATATCTGCTGTGAGGAGTAGCCATATAGAGCAGTGACCCAACCTATGGGGAGGCTGAGATGAAAGGGTAGTAAGGGGGGGGGGGTAGGAATAAAACTACTGCTCAGTGGCGGCAACTCTAGATCTTGTATAGCACAGCAAGTTTATAGTGGTTAGTGCATGCGTATATGTGCTGTGTTAAATGCCGGAATGGAGGGGGGGGAGGGGGGGGGGGAACGGAACACAAAGTGATCAAACATTGCCCGATTCCTTCGTTCTGCTACTTTTTTTGTCATCTTCTTCGGTGTATGGTTGACTGTGTTTTCTTGGTGCAGGGCCTGGCCAGCATTTAAACTTTCCGAACAGTTCGAGGTTGTTCACCAATCGTTGTCCTTTCCTTCCATTGTAAGTTAACTCAATATAGTATAATTTATGAAATAAATATAAATACCACATATAATTCCTAGAATGAAGCTTGAAAAGAAAAGAGTACATAAATTTAAACGGCTCTCACAAACAGATCTGTACGCTTTTTTTTTTTTTTTTGGGCTCAAGTAGAGATTGCGAAAATCGGGGAAGGTTTCCATATAGCACAAAAAGATAAGCTTGGTGAAATAAATGGGTAATTATAGTGCAAACGGGCGCATGGTAATTTTAATACGGTTGCCATCAGGATAAGGAAGTAGGGAATTTTTCTAAAGTTGTATCCAGAGTTATGTCATGGACCCTTAATTGATTATAAAATATTTAATTTGATGTGAAGTGACTTGAAATTCCCGGTCCTGAAATGTTTGTGCCGGATACTTTTGAAAACACTTCTAATTTTTATGATTGATTTATTTCTACATTATAATTGGAATGTTCTGTACTTAATTACACAAAGTTTAATTGGAATACTCTGTACTTAATTACACAAAGAATTAATTGATCATGTGTTCACAGTTCACTAGCGCGCTACTGTAGTTTTAAGGAGGCGTACACCGCCTACAGACGCGCCGCCCCTTCGAATTTGCAGCTGAAAAGGTGAGCGAACTTGACATCATTGAGACCTAATGTTACAAAAGTCAATTGCAATTGATATTTAACCTACCGTTTAAAATGTACTGAAATTCTCACTACCGATATCTACTATTTAAAAACTGAAAAATGTTCTTGCAATATATGGATACATTAAAAATGCTAATTTTGAAAAAAAAGTTCCTAACCTCATTCGGTTTTTTTACACTTCTGTTTGAATAAAAACGTAAATATTGTTGCTTAAATTTATTTACGGTACCGTTTACGCACCATGAAAATTTTGAAGGAGTTAAATGTATGTATTAAGTATACAACATAAAAACAAGCTATCAGTTTTCATAGCATAATCACCCGTTGTGTAAAAGTGTGTTGTTACTTGCTGTGTAGAGTGGTGCACCGTTATTACTGAGCGGTTGTTGCATGACGAAATGGGTCTAACTTTTGACAGATCTGAGGGTGCGAAACAAATAGTTTCTTTTGTGTTTTTGAAACAGACATGCATCAACTTCACCGAACCAACGTCAAATATCGTCATTATTTCCCCATAAAATAACATATAATTTAATTCTCTTAATATCGAAGGGATGGCCCAAACTGAAATTGGCTATGTCTAAAGGCAAACCTGAAACAGGAATTAGATACACAACCATGTTTACTTCTTTTGACTATGATTTACTCACCGTCTTCAAGTTCAAAAATTCTGCTGATTTGAAACTGATGTATTCGATTTGATTTATTTCACACCAAAATAGAAAGAAATTCCAAGACAATTGGTGTAGGAATAACACAGAAAATTTTGTACAGCACTTAAAATGCAGACTTAAAATGCAACGTTTCGCTCCCTTGACCCCCCCCCCCCC
>JAIPMN010000009.1:0-39966 GCA_020650975.1 Apostichopus californicus | reverse complement strand
GGGGGGGGAGGTGGGGTCATTGAGAAATAATCCACTCATTTCTTTCTCTGAAAATGGTCTTCCATAATGTAAAAATATTTGAAAACAAGAAAATTGGTTTGCCATTCTAAAACAAAATTCAAAATCAGCTGCAGGTCCAAATATCATTTGTTGTTCATCTGGACTTTACTTCTTGTTTATCAGGAAATGATCACCAATATAAAACAGATCAACAAGCTGAACTAATTAGTGGTAGGTCTTATTGACTAACGACAGAACAAAAAGAGAGACGAGAGATCGTAGCTTAAAGTAAACAATTAAACAAAATTCACACTGTAATAACCCTCAAGCTATGCCCTCCCCTAACCCTCAAGCTTTGCCCTCCCCTAACCCTCAAGCTATGCCCTCCCCTAACCCTCAAGCTATGCCCCCCTAACCCTCAAGCTATGCCCTCCCCTAACCCTCAAGCTATGCCCTCCCCTAACCCTCAAGCTATGCCCTCCTCTAACCCTCAAGCTATGTCCTCCCCTAACCCTCAAGCTATGCCCTCCCCTAACCCTCAAGCTATGTCCTCCCCTAACCCTCAAGCTATGCCCTGCCCTAACCCTCAAGCTATGTCCTCCCCTAACCCTCAAGCAATGCCCTCCCCTAACCCTCAAGCTATGCCCTCCCCTGAAAATATTAGAAGAAAAACCACAAGATTACATACAGTAATGCCACATGCATTACGTCCTGTACATACTCTCTTCACACATGGCACCGAGGAATCCTGCCGCACATATGCACTCAAATCGTCCGATGAGGTTGTTGCAGACGCCCATGTTACGACAAGGATTGCTTGCACATTCATCGATTTCTGTCAATAAAAGAGAGGAAAGACGCACTTGGGTATTCAGTTTGCAGAGTTTTATTTGTATGTGTCATCACGGTGACGTAGAGGCAGACGTATTAAGTGCAGGTGGAGGAATACCTGATTTGAGATGAACCTTGGGAGTCATACCAGACTGCTTTAGTTCATAATTATGGACTCGCTATTTCTAAAATCACTATTTCTTGAAGAAAAAGATATTCAACATTCAAGGACTGGTATATATCATCAGGCCTATTAGAAACATTCGTAATTGGCAGCCTTTTTAGCGTTTGTTCTCAATATTTTTGCCAACCCATTATCAGTCAGTCTGATAGTAACAGATGGATCCCAAGAAGTCTCTGTCTACTTCATGGTTTTATTCTACAATCAGTTTCAGATATTCCATAATTCAAGGTTAACTTCGAATTATGACTTTGTGCTGGTGACAAATTCGCTGCACTCAACCCTGTCAATACCCGTCTATACTACTACATGTAAGAAAAGGTGATCACCAAGTTAACTACGATTGGATGTCAGCATTTTTCTTTTCTTTAAATTTTATTTATTGAAAACCACATTTTACAGTTCTACACTCACCAACATCGCAGTTTTGGCCAAAGAACCCCGCACCATCTACACAGGTACAAGTATAAGATGTTCCAAGGCTTCGGCAAACGCCACCATTCTGACAGGGATCGGTAAAGCAACCCATGACGACTGGTGAAACAGAAACAGAATCTCTTAATCTGAATATTTATGCATATTTCATTATGTTCTAAATATAAAGGGTTTTGATTACTATTCATGTAAAATAAATTATGTAAAACAACCACTATTACATCAAATACCTCATACTGTGTCAGTCAGAGGACCGCTTCCACCACTACATCTAAAAGATAAATCTGTCCCTGCCCCTGCCCTCAACACACCCTGATGCCATCCTTTGCAGAACAAAAAGATCAGACAATTAAAAGGAAATTTAGTGGTGCCCCTGTACTAAAACAAAGGCAAAAATTTACACCGTTTCCAGGGTGAATTTTCGACGGTGATCTGATCGTCTGACACAAACATATGTCTGTTCTTAGTGAGAAAGAAAATTAGCTTTGGTGGTCACCCAGCTGACAACTAGTTGTTGACACCAATGTTCAGATTTTTGAATTGATATAAACCCAAATAAGGAATTAAATGATAGGTGCCACCCTCTGTCACTTTGGAGAAGCACTGATATAAAGACAAAACTAGTCGTAGGCCGATAATCATCCTGTGTAAGAGTTTGACCAGTTTTTGGAAATTTGGTGTTCTTTTTTAAACCAACCTATACATTGTTACTTTGCCTTTCTTTTTCGGACACCCACATTTGCTGTTAGGATCTAACCAAAGGACCTAGTTGTCTGTGGGGCACCCCGAAAAAAATCCTTCACAATGTATTTGTGATTCCTAGCTTTGCACCTATTGCAATTAGATAGCTTGATATGTATCTCTTTCTCTCTCTGCCCATTAACTCTCTCTGTGACAAATGCAAAACTTCAGCTAAAACCCATCACCATTGTTGATTGTACAACTTAGCCAACTCTACAAGTAGTTATCTATTAAATAACAGACACTACCTTCTTCACAAAGAGTCCCTTGGAAACCATTTGCACAGTTACATTCAAATCCACCAATCAAGTCAACACACTGTCCTCCATTTTGGCAAGGGTTGGGGACACAGTTGTTTTCATCTGAAAATAAAAAAAAATTAAAATTCTAATTTCATTACAATTTTCATGATGATTTTATTAATAATTTTATTGCTGTAAATAATTTTGTAAAAGAAGCAAGAAGAGCTGTCTTCATCAGTGCTGCACATAATATGCAAACTTACTACACAGTGTAATACTAACATCTGCGTTCAACTATATTTCTTTCATTTTCAAGGAACATCTGAAAGAGGAAGAGCTGAAAACACATGGTGACAGAAGTGGGATTTCAACTTTTGTCGCAAAATTGCCCGCATATGGGACTAAAACAAAATCTATTAAACCATTCCAAAACTTGGGACTATGTTGTAAACTGACATTGGATTGGAAATGTAAAGATTGCTACAAAAATCTTGAAACTCTTGGTTTGTTTTTTGCTTCAATTTGTATGGCTTACTATAGGAAGGAGGGGAAAAAGAACACGTTGTAAGTGAGAATGAGTTGACCTACAAGTGGTCATAAGTATTAAGATATCCAGAAGAGTCCCCAAACTTGGATCACATAACATTTTTAAGGTGAATGTGACGGACGTAGAAAGTAGAAATGCAGGCCTACCTAACCCTACTTCTTTCTACCTCAGGTCTGTGTACATAATCACAGATTTCAAGCAAATATCACACAACCTACTGTACCACTCACGCAATCAGATAAGCTCAGTGGTTAACGCGGGTGCCTTCCAATCATAAGGTCCCCGGTTCGCGTCACTCCCAGATTAATGTATGCCGTCCAGTTACAGAGTTGTTGACAATTAACAATTCATAATCATGGACGTTAAATATGAATGTAAGAGACTGACTTCGGTCAGCTTGCGGCTTTGATAAGCCAATGAGGCTTCTTTGCGAGTTCCTGCTTGCAGGAGGATCTAAACTACATACATTATAACGGGGATCTTCGGCCACGCCTCATCGCTGTCATAGCTTTCCTATCTAGTTCTGTGAAATTCCACAGGCTGCGGCGGTCTCTGAAATCACCGAGTGTCCTATGAGGAATCTCTGATGGACACATTCCCTAATTCACATACATATTGTAACATACTTCAAACTAACTAACTCATAACTACCACATGCTAAAGACAAAATGTTGCCAACACCATTCGTTTGGTGACTTTACACAGTACATCTGGTCGTTGACCAATCAGAAAGCTCCTTTGAGGTACGTTCAATCACGTCTGCTTAAACTGAGTTTAAGGTTTTGCCCGTCACTAAAATTGTATTCAATCCAATACTTAGAAATTCCTCCCTTTAGAAATCCCTCCCTAATTGGCCGTTTAGTTCCGACTTCAGGTATATTTATGGCTTCTATACAATGTGATTACATAAGACTTCACTTACCAGCAACTCCCTGGCTGAACAATAGACAACTTTCCAAAGGAAAAAAAAAGTGTCTATTCTATAAAAACAATCTTATTATCCCCGTAGGACCTCTCTCGAGGTCGATCAGGGGTTAAACTCCTTTTTGATTGATTGATTGAAATTGTATCCAAGTCTCCGAAATGGAAAATACTGGATTCCTTCTTGTAATTATTGAAGATGGGATCTTGCAAAACATATTTTCACGAACACTAGCACATTGACTGAGATATAGAAAACCCTTGGAGATCAGGTAAACAGTATTGATAGTATAGAAAATGCCCACGGTCTCCATCGGTCTACTTACAAACACCCTTCTAAATTCTCCACCAAAGAGAAATTCACTGGCAGACCTCTTATTCTGAACATTTTGTCACTTGTACGGTTCTTCACATTCTATTAATTACACACAAAACCAAGAGGGAAAAAATCTTCAATTTTTTCTTCTTATTATTTGAACTGAATTTTGAGTTTTAATAAACAGGTGAAATAACTGCATTTTTCATCAATTATTGTACAAACAACTGTCATGGTATTTTATCACCGATGCAAATATTTTGCAATAGTTAGTACTGTTAAATGATTTACCACTCTCGCAGTTCGTGCCAAAGAAGCCACTTGGACACAGACAGAAATATAGATTGACTCCGTCGAAGCATTGACCTCCGTTCTGACATGGTCCTGCAGCACATTCATCAAAATCTAATGATGGTAAGATATATAACATTGCATTTAATAGTCAGATGATATTGGTTTACCATTTCAGGAAATAAATATGGAAGCAAAAAAGACCACTAGGTAAATTTGTCTATTTATTTCTCTTACCCAAACTTTGGTTCCTTTCCACATGACACATGTTTTTCTTTCTATTTTATTTTGATGAACTGTTAAAACACCTCACAAGAAAACAGACGATTCTGGCAGATGATTTAATTTTAAAAAATTATATAAAGCTTCCAATTCTACGTATAACCAGCTCGTTTCTACCTAAACTCACAGTCTGACCACACTGTCCATTTTCCTTTTAACTCTGATTACAACCAGTCTGTTTTTTTTATAGCTAAAACTAATACCAGTTGAGTATGTGTTTTAGCTGACACTCTGCCCAGAAAAAAAAAACAAATTCTTTAGTTTTAACACTGGCCAGACCAGTCTGTTTTTATCTGAAATTGCGACTAGTCTAGTCTTAGTTTTTATCTTGGATCGGTCTGTTTCTTGTTTAACTGTGTTTAACATTTCTATTGTCATTTCTATTGTCAACCATATCCTTGTTACTCTCATGATGAAATACATAGCAATGCGGCTGAATGACGTACTTATAACATACTTACAATTACGGCTGAATAACATACTTATAACATACTTACATTATGGCGGACAGTATGAATAACAAACTTATAACATACTTACATTATGGCTGAATAACATTCTTACATTATGGCTGAATAACATACTTTAACCATACTTACATTACAACTGAATAAACTAAAAAAATACTAACATTACAGCTGAACAACATGCTTACATTATGGCCACATAACTTACTTCAAACATACTTACATAATGGCTGAATAACATACTTACATTACAGCTGAATAACATACTTCAAACATACTTACATTATGGCTGAATAACATACTTACATTACAGCTGAATAACATACTTCAAACATACTTACATTACGGCTGAATAACATACTTCAAACATACTTACATTACAGCTGAATAACATACTTCAAACATACTTACATTACGGCTGAATAACATACTTCAAACATACTTACATTACGGCTGAATAACATACTTCAAACATACTTACATTACGGCTCAATAACATATTTCAAACATACAAACATACTTACATTACGGCTGAATAACATACTTCAAACATACTTACATTACGGCTGAATAACATACTTCAAACATACTTACATTACGGCTGAATAACATACTTTGGTAGTCTCTTACTCTACAATTTGATGACTCCCTGGTGTTTTACCTGTTTCACAATTTCTTCCAATGAATCCAGCAGGACACTGACAGATGTAACTCCCTAAGACCTGACTGCATATGCCAAGATTCTGACAAGGCATATCATTACAAGGATTGGTACCTTCAAAATGAGAACAAAATAAATAGAATGCCATCTCTGTTGTGGATTTCAACCAAGAATGATATTTACATTGAATCTATACGGGTAAATGAAAGGTAAGTTTGCACTTAATTGTGTCATGTGAAAGTCTACATTTGATGTTTCACACACCTGAACTTTTTTTATCTTAACAGAAATATTTAAATACTTTCTTTTACTTCCAGCTATCCATAAAAGTTTAAATCATCAAATGACATTCTGTCCAAGATGAAAACAAAACAATAAAAATGCCAATATTTTTACTAATTTCTGTGACTTACTCTGTTCGCAATTCACCCCTGAGAACCCAGCAAGACAGTTACAGGTATACTGATTGATACCATCCACGCATGTACCACCATTCTGACATGGTTCTGGCATGCAATCAGGGATATCTGGAAAGAGAAAGTAAATAAACAGGTTACAAAAACAAACACATAAACATGCTTTATAACAGTGTACTATCGTACAAAGAGTACAAACAGAAATCCCCTTGGTGTCAGTGAGATTTGATTGATTGATTGACTGAGTGATTGACTGACTATATGACTGACTGAGTGACTGACTGACTATATGACTGAGTGACTGGCTGACTGACTATATGACTGACTGACTATATGACTGACTGACTATATGACTGAGTGACTGGTTGGCTGGCTGACTGACTGACTGACTGACTGACTGACTGACTCATTCATTCATTCATTTATTTAAACATTAAAGGGTAAACTAGGTTAGCATAAAGCTAATCTCCACCCAAAAAAAACAAGATTTAAAAGTTTTTATAGGAAAGCAGAAAAAGTCTTCAACATCCCCCCACTGCTCCTGCTGTATTTCCTCTCTCCTCCTATCAACCCCACTAGGAGACCAAATCTCTGAAAGACTGGAATGCGAAAGGCAGATCATCTGTTTCGGTACTTACTTGTATCACAGAGTTGTCCAGCAAAGCCTGGCTGGCACATACAGATAAAGTCTGTTGCTGTTACTCCAGGGAAACATACCCCTCCATTAAGACATCGGTTAATAGTGCAGACACTTCCTGTTATCAGAGTAATGACAGAAAAACAAAATATGAACTATTGAGAGAGATATAAATATGGGAAATAATTTGGTACCCTCCAGTGGTGTTTCATTTTATACCTACTTTATCAAGAGATAAACTGCATGTATTGTGTGTAATTTCCAATCATTGTTGTGTCTGAGGATATATCACCTAGATATGTCTACATTAATTGTTATTTTCATGTGCCACGGTTAGCCAACTTAAAGGAGCATTGCCATGTTAAAGTAACCCACTCACTCTGTTGGTAAGGCACCTCATATAAATAAGCTGAAGTACTTAGTGTTAATGGAGCCTTCCAATTTCTTTCTAGCAAATTAAAGGGGTGTTACCCTTGAGGAATTGTGAGACTATAACTGGTTTGTAATTCCTTAAGATACTAATTAAGTGTTTTTCTTGTTTTCTTTATTCACTTTTAGAGCTCGCTAGTAGGGAGCAACAATTAATAAATCATGTGCTGCCTATGTACCATGCCCTCCAAACCAACCTCCTAGAGTTCTGTCATTTTTCTATCATCTTTTACATGTATATTTTAATCATAATGCTGTATGTAAGTAATCATGTTCAATTAAAAGTCGCCCTGTTGGTCATGAAATGGTTATGGAGAAGTCATATGGAATTATATTTTCTTCAAAGGTAGTCTATTGGGCCCAAATTATAGCGTGCTATAATTGCTAAAAGTTTTCTTTAATCTCCAAATTATTTTATGATATTCTAAATGAACACACAAGATGGACAATTGCAAATTAGCTTCTTGTGAGATCTCATAAGTTCTCGCAACTCCTCGTGAGATCATGAGAACTTTTCATGAGATCTCTAAAATCTTTTGCGAGATCTCATAAACGTCTAAGCAAGATCTCATGACCAGTTGCAAACATCTCGCGAGATCTCCTATGTTTTCATGGACTTCTCTTTAGATCTCCTCGTAAACTTCTCGTGAGATCTTATAAATTATCACAAACTTCTCGCGAGATCTCATAAGTTCTCGTGAAATCTTGTGTATTTCTCGCGAGATCTCGTAAATTTCTCACGAGATCTCGTAAACTTCTCACGAGATCTCGCGAGGAATTTTTATAAGGGTATAGTTAATATCTGTCTGTATCTAGCATATATTCATTTGGCACTGTGGCAAACCTTTTTAAATCTTTCAAATTGCTTTTGTTGTGTCTGAGGTTGGCCTTTTTATTTGCTCCATTTGTCCAATTTAACAGTTGGTCCATCTGTGCCTCCCTTATGCGTTCGCCTAGTTTCGTCTTCTTTTCACAGTTTTTCAATTCTTTGAGGTTTCAAACATTTATAAAGGAACATTTGATATAATGAGTAGACAAACTTTCTCCCGACGTAAGATCATCTCACAAATCCAATAAGTTGCTTTTTTAATATGGGACAGGACAGCAAAATGGAAGAATAAAAAAAATTGAATTTACCGAGTTCGCAATTTGTACCCGAAAAACCGGCGGTACAGATACACTGGTAACCGCCAAAGAGGTTCGCACACTGTCCATTGATGCATGGCATGATAGTTACACATTCATTGACATCTGTGGGAATAAATTCACAAAAGAAAACAGTTTTGTCATTTTCCTTATTTTCAAATTCATAAGTTGAAGCTGCTAGGTTGTACCGCTTTCTAGACTTCAAAATTTAACATTCTTTTTTCTCATCAGAATCACAAATGAAAATGTCAGGATTTAGTGATAGGTAATCACAAAGATGGCATGAGCTTGTTATGAGTTTTCTTAGATTTCAGGATATAATTTACAACTTTATAAACTGACTTTACTATCTGCATATATAGGCTTTACCTAAGGGATATTTCTACCTGCTACTAAAATTGTCGTAGGCTGTAGATAGCTGTAAATTGCCAAATTTGTCGTGGGATAAATGTGGCATACGTGCAAACAAACAAAATAGTTTGTGTTCTAGAAGATTTTGAATGACAGGAGGCAGACCAAACTTTCTCACAGTACCCAGTGTTTTACAAGATCACTTTAAAGACTAACAATTTACTGAGATCATTCAACACAGACCATTTAGTTACTATGTCTCAAAGAAAAGCTGCAGTAGGTGCAAAACCCCTTACAGCCAGGCGCGTAGCGAGCAATTTGCCAAGGGAGGGGCGAAGTCTGTAGGCAAACTATCTAAGCGTAGCGCCACCATGGGTTGGCGCGAAGCGTATACAATTTTTAGGGCCGAACATGCCCCCCAGATCGCTGGAAATGGCACTTCCCAGGCCTTGTAAGTTGGAAGTTGCATCTAACCTTTTTTTATTTTGAAATTACTACGGATATCAATAAAAAAAATAAAAAAAATATGCTCAAGGGGGGGCGGTCGCCCCCTTTGCCACCCCCCCATCCTCCCTTGGCTACACGCCTGCTTACAGCAAGGCTGATTGAATATCAAACAACACAGAATATCTCTGCAGAGCCTATTGTGGGGTACAACACTGTGGGGCACAGCAAACTACGGCCTACACCGCTCGGATGCAGTGCTGCAGCCGCCCCCTCAGCATCCAACTTGCGACACGTTGTCTAAAATCGATCGTTTTCGTAACAGTCGGCTACGGATAATCCTTCCAACATTCAGTGAAATAGACTGGACGATGCAGATGTAAAGCGTAGCCTTTTAGTCAGCTAAAATAAATTGCGATAGATAATTATATTTTAAGTAGTAAACACATTTAAGGTAAGAAGCAATAATACGTAGCTTAAGATAAGTTACGAATCGTCAGTTATTGAACGAATGACCTACCTTCCTCACAGAATGTTCCTGTGAATTCTGCTGGGCAGTTGCAAAGAAAGCCATTGATTGTGTTAATACAGTCTCCATTATTCATACATGGTCCGTTTACACATGGGTCTGCACCTAGATGAGCAAAGAAAAAAAGGTTTCCAAAGAAAAACAAATGGGAGGTTTACAAACTACAAAAGATCAGATCAGTGTCATACAAACTACAAAAGATCAGATCAGTGTCATATCAATTGGAGTAGAATAAGAGAGCAAAATATGAGATAATGAAGTCAATTATTCCATAATGAAGAATTATAAATCCCAGTCTCAAATCTGTGTGGTGTATATAGAGTAAGATGACCAGCCCAGCCTAAGTATGGGATCATTAATTTAGTATATAGTTATTGTGTGGCGGCTCTGAAGGCCCTGATCTTCGTTTCTTATAATACAATATGATAATCATACGATTATTTAATAAAACGATTTTAATATGATTATTATAATAATACGATTATAATATGATTACAAATATGATTAAAATATGATTATTATAATGATTATAATATGATTATAATATGATTATAATATAATTATAACATGATTATAATATGATTATAATATGATTATAATATGATTATAATATGATTATTATAATATGATTATAATATGATTATTATAATATGATTAAAATATGATTATAATATGATTAAAATATGATTATAATATGATTATAATATGATTATAATATGATTATTATAATATGATTATTATAATATGATTATTATAATATGATTATAATACAATATTCTAATAATACAATATGATTCCTGAGTAATATGATTTCTGAGTAATCAATTGTAAATTTCTTATAATACAATATGATTCCTGAGTAAAAACGACTGCTATACATTGTTGGACTTGTACAGCAATTTGACCAATTTTTGCAAAGCACTTTGCGATGGCATACTAGATAAATTATTCCCCAGTGCTCAGGATTATAAATTTTATACATTTAGTTTCCAAATCTTTCACATAAGTCTGCATTGGCACACGATACTGAGTTCGAATAAGCTGATGCCAAATAAAACAAAGTGATTATTGCCAGATGAAAATAATTGAAATAAATGAACTAACCCATATCACAGGTAGGACCGGAGAACGTGGTTTGACAGCGACAAACATAACCCCTGGCGTCTGTAGTCGATGCCAAGCACTCGATGGTATTGGGTCCGCATAGGTTGTTAAGGCAAGGATCTAAATAGACAGGATGAGAGAGAGAATACAAAGACTAATTCAATCTCCTTTCAGTTGCTTTGTTTGTCTTTCCTTTCTCGTGCAATGGAGAGGAGGGAGGGGGGGAGGGGGGGTTCCATCTGCAAATTCTTTGTATCATATTAATATGATCAAATCATGTGTGATAAACTCAAACAAATTCATTGTATTATAATAATATGTCTCTTTGAGAGCTACCAGGAGCAAATCTGGCCAATCTAGGTTATCTTGAATCAAATATATTGAGAAACTGACAAGAAGTTTTAAGTTGGAAGTTTGGAGTGTCAAAATGCAGCCAATCTGTGCCATTCAATCTTCTTTAAAAGAAACTGAACATTCGTATGATAAGTTTAAACCTTCTTTAAATGGTCAACTAATTTGCTGAGCTGACAATTAAAAACTTAAAATGGCTGCTAGCTGTATTCTTTAACCAATTTCCACTTTTCACCATATTCACTCATGCCAATAGTGAATTGTTCTGTATGAGTTCGGTGACATTGTTACTTTTGTCTTGCCCAATCAGGTTCAATTAGCTAATAACAAAGGACTATTTAGACACAATAGTTTAAACAATTAAACTATAATAGCTTTTATATAACAGTAAATCAATATATAATAAAGTACATCATTGTCTTTGTGTGTGTTTTTGGCAAGGTTTTGTTTTTTTTATTTTTCGTATTCTGAAACTTTCAGAAAACCGTTGTGACACTAATACCACCAGAATAATTGCTGGCAAAGGAGCCACCCAATATAACTTAAATTGAAATTTCAAACTTATTTCTCATATGTTTGTACAAGATAATACAAAAATAACATTACAGTAGGAAGGTTAACATATCAAGGACACTAGAAAAACAGCAAAGCTGTTATCTCAGCTAGTGACCAAGTAGGAAATATAAAACAATGAAACACTTAAATTAAGTTCAGAGGGAGAAGAAAGCAACACCCAGGTAAGGAGGAAGGAATCTGGCACAAAGAGGTTTGCAGGTACGTTTCAGTGCGGCAGAACTAACTCTAGGTGGAGTGGTAAGCGATAGACAAAAGTAGCTTCGAGTCACGTGACTCGTACGGCTGGTGACTGATAGCAGTTGAGTGTGTAGCCTAACGGTTGTCCTAGCCTAGGGTTAAAACTAGAAGTATATAAAACTGGTCTAATACCTTGAGTTACTGTGGTAACACTTCCTACTGGAATTGTTTGTCCATCTACTGTTAGGACCTCAATTTCGGTGATATACTGAGTGTCCACGAGAAGGTTGTTGATCACCTGTCGATAGGTTGTGAGACCAGGTGGAAGGGTCAACTGTTGGACCGTTTGTCCATTTGGGTCTACCACGTTGATGATATACTCGACAATATCCGTTGTGTCCTGGGAAGCAGGAAACTGGACTGTGATTGCATCGGACTGGACGTCTACTATCGTCACCTCGATAATTTGTTCTAATGAGAAAGAAATGAAACCTTATAGAAGTTTATCTTGCAGGGGTCTTCTGTGAAGAAGGGCATGACTACCACGACATTTTACCACTGGAATAGTAGTAGAAACATCATTTACTTCTTACGATCGATGGTATTTATTGAATTTATTGAATTTATTTGCTACATTCCATATTTTTACATTTTGAACAGTATAGGATAAATATAGATGGTATCAAATACAGTACACAGTAAATATAGAGTATTGAAATAATATATATGTGAGATGAAGTAGAGGATCCAGAAATAAGTGGATACTTTTCTGGTCTGGTCCCTTTGTAACAAAGAAAGTGCAAAGTACATCACCCACCCCACCACCCCCCCCCCCTCCCCCTAAAAAACCAACAAAGTCAATATCTTTTGAAAAGAGAAAGAAAGAAACATAAGAGAGAAAATACAGGAAGTATAACTAAGATGGATTGCTATGCAGTAGGTATTGTTTTAGTTTTTGCTTAAAAGTATTGAGTGTTGGAGAAATTTTAATGACATGATTAAGAGAATTCCAAAAGGGTACACCTGTGCTACGAATTTGAGAGTGGTTAAGACTAGTTCTAGAGTAAGGATGGTGTAGCATATTCATCGAACGAGTGTTATAAGTGTGATAACTAGAATTGCAAGTATAAAAGTTATTAAAAGCTGGTGGGAGAAGACCATGAAGACCATGTTATGAGTACCGCCAAAGTGGTCGCAAGAGATGCCTTGAATATGGGGGAATACGAGGAGCAAACAAATTACGAGGGATAATGGGACATGTGATTTTGATTTGGGAAGGTATATCACAAAATTACCTCAGGATTTCCCAAAGAAACAAAATCCGATTTGTATACAGTTCAACAGATTCCACTTTTTTCTCAACACGACAAAACTTTAGAGTGTATTGAGCAATTTAAGAATGGTGTAGTAATTTTATCATTATTAATTGCCACTTACCATGAAACAAGAAAGGACGAGCACTTTTTAATGTTTCAAATGGAAAAAGTCTACTTTTCATTAGCAACAATGGGAATTTTTTTTCTTGAAAAATGGCACTTTAAATGCTTTCCACAATAATAATAATAATAATTAACAGTTCTTATATAGCACAACTTACAATAAAGTCTCGCCGCGCTGTACTTAACCCTGGTCATTGGTAACTTGTCACACCTACACACCAAAGTGTGCACAATAGTGGGGACAGTTACTTGACCCTCCAAATCTGCCACGCCTATGTCGTATGTGAATAGTATCATATTGAAATGAACGCTGCATATAGGACAGGGTTGTCCAACCTACGGCCCCCGGGCCATCCTCCGGCCCGCCGCAGGGTTGCGTCCGGCCCGCCAGAGATGCTCTACGGTGCGAATATTTAGTAAGCAGATTTATTGATAACAATTTTAAGCTATATAATCAATCATTCGAACTTTCTGGGTCTAAATCAGTGCGCTCCGTGCGCAGTGCTCACATTTTGTTGCCTTGGGCTTCGGGCAAAAAATCGAAAAATCGAGCGTAGGGTTCTTGCGGCCCCCTCCTTCATCATAATCATTCCATGTGGCCCTCCTCTGCAAAAGGTTGGACAACCCTGATATAGGACCATGAATGCTGGCTTCATTACCATGGAGATTTGTGATCACTGTGTTCAATACACTTCAAGGGAACTATTTTTGATCAATCCCGTACACTAGCTGTCATCAATACATATTTCAGCTAAAGAGAGTATGTTACATTTCAACAGTTAGGTGATAGATTTACTATACAATTCATAGTACCACAACTAGCCTAGCCTTACTGTACCTAGAGCCTTCTTTGCATACAACAGTGAAAGAGGAATTTGTTTATCTCAATATTGTTTCTCATAGACTGTTAAAGGCTTAAGTACTACATAACTTCAAAAATGCTGAAATTGTACAGGCATGGTAAACAGGTGGGTGTGACAGATGTGTAAGGTTGCATAACTTTAGCTAAAAGCTCTACTTTATTACCTAACTAAAAGCTCTAACTACCTAACTAAAAGCTCTCTTAGTTAGGTAATTAGAGCTCTTCATTAGGTAATAAGAGCTTTCACTTAGGTAATTAGAGCTTTTAGTTGGGTAAGTAGAGCTTTTAGTTAGGTAAGTAGAGCTTTAAGTTAGGTAAGCAGAGCTTTTAGCTAGGTATGTATAGCTTTTAGTTGGGTAATTAGAGCTTTTAGTTAGGTAATTAAAGCTTTTAGTTAGGTACCTTCAACAGCGGGAAGCGGGTCATGGTGCTATGTATCTACTGCAGTCCTTCCAAGGCCTTCCCACACCACATTTCTCAACGACTTCGCCAAAACCAACAAAGCACATCATCGTCACCAGCGACCTCAACGCCAAACACACAACACTGGGATGGCGCTCCACCAAAAAGCTCTAATTACCTAACTAAAAGCTCTAACTACCTAACTAAAAGCTCTAATTACCTTTAACTAAAAGCACCTACTCCACATTATTTAACATGTGAAACAATATACATACCAATACTGCACAGTCTTCCCTGCCAGTCAGGCAAACATTGACATGTAAAGCCATTCGTATCAGGAATACACTGGATCTCATTGACACATTGGTTAGGATCACAGAATGGATCTGTTGAGGCGGGAGGAAAAAATAGATATCAATAAACAAACAGCAGTGAAGCACTATAGTCACTATAGTTACCTAAACATTGGTGGTTACTCTACTATTATATGGGGCAGCTGTGAAGAAGTTAACTATCGACAATCATACCTTGAAATACCTAGAAATAGACCTCATGAAGCAGAACAATAGATAACAATTGCCAGTCCCTACAATACAATTGAACTAGTAAGCCAGAGCAAAACATTATACATCCCTAGGACAAGCTCTAATACATGTACAACTCAACAACTGATTGCCAACATAAACACTTGGCTTTCATGAACAGGGCTGGGGATTGAGGGATCAGATGGTTACAGCTCCAAGCCAAGTTTTAACAATGGGGGAGAGGGGGGGACAAAAAGAATATAAGAAAGCACTGGAATAAAGAATAATGCATTCATACCTCCATTATTGTACCATATGTCTTTTTGAGACACTTTAAAGATAAGGGAACCTACTGTCGAACTAACAATGCATTCCAACCTGGCTCTCCAAGCCACTGAACATGGCATATTCCTCTTCAAAAGATCTGTTCTATGTACATATTGTACAAGTGTTGTAACTCTTATGCAACTTGGAAGTAGTAGCTTATGTTTAAGCTTCCTGTTAGACTGCTGCCCTGGTCAGACTGTAAAAGCAATAGCTTTGATCTGACAATCCCTTAACAACTGGGCACTTCATGAATGCTTTATAGAAGCTGCTATAATCTAGAGTTTGGAATACACTGTGAGTGTACTCGGGGATGAGAAGAGTTAAGTCGACATCGCTTTGTCCTCATCGACCAATAGCTCATAACAAAGTAGTACATCATGTATATCAATGTTATCTAGAACTGAGCTTACAGTGTAAATCAATGATTATCCATCTTCAGTGAGTTTCTACTTCATTCCAACCCCCCCCCTCCCTCCACCCTAGCCCTCCCTCCACCCTAGCCCTCCCTCCACCCTAGCCCTCCCTCCACCCTAGCCCTCCCTCCACCCCACCAGTGAATAATGCTATATAAAACAAAATCAGCACCTCATCCAATTATCATCCTTCATAATTATTAAACAAACCACATTCTTTGCTTTAATGGTCCTAGTTTTAAGTTTTAATTGGTATAAGTGGATGGATAGCTCTGACCTTGACTAGGTTTAACAGATTACTTTATTACGGACACATTTTCTTTTTTTTAAGGAACTCAATTTATCTCCTGTACTACTATCAGCAGAAACAAATGCTTGTGATGATGGGAGGGCTTAGAGAGATAGAGATAGGTGAAGTAAAGAAATATTAAAGCTACTTCACGAATAGTTCTCCCCGCAAAACTGCCCGACATCTTTAAATTTGGATGCTATTAGTGTGCATGTGAAGATCAGTATAAAAGGGAATTATCATGGATTTGTTGAATTTGACTACTGAGAGTGCACCGACGGATTTCATTCGACAGATTTGCTACTCACTTATTTCACATAATGGACCTTGAAAGCCGGGCTGACAACTACAAGTGAAGACACCCGCTCCTACTCCTTCGATACATAGTCCATTATTAAGGCATGGATTGGTTGGTGTACAGTCGATAGTATCTGTTAGAAACATTGATTGAACAAAATGCTGAATATTAAAAACAAGTCATTAAAACTTGGAAGAAATTTAAGAGAAACATTTGAAAGTACGACAGAATTGACAATTCAAACCAGTCTTGTCAGGGTCATAAAATGTAAATGATGAAGTATCGTGCAAACTAGAGGCAATATTATATTTTTAATAACTGCTACAAGGTACAATATTTATATATAAATACTTGCGATTCGGAGTAAAACCTACGCAGTCTCATATTTGCATATTTTAATCATAAACAGACAGCAGAAGTGATCAAAAGATCCCGATTCGTCAAACAAGCCCTCACAGGTCTACCAGTCCGAATATAGATACATTTTTCTTCTTTTCATTTTTTGTAATATTATTAACCACTTGCTGATATTTTCTGACTTTGGATAGTAGAAAAAAGGGAATCAATTTCTCCTATCTTCTTGATACTTAAAAATGACCGGGAAAGTGCAAAACAAACTCACTACTTTCACATCTGTCTCCCATAAAGTTTGGTTGACAATCGCAGGTAAAGCCGTTGGTCTGATCCACGCAAAATCCTCCATTCAAACAGCTTTCCGGGAAGCAATTAACGATATCTACATAAAAATGAGAAAGAAAACATATCAGACATTGTAGCCAATGAAAGCTGCCACATTGAGAAAACAATTTAAAGCATCACTATCTATTTGAAACAAGTTCAGTTTACAAGTGAGCAAAATAGAGCAAATGTGAGCAAGCAAATTAATTAGTCTTTGGAAACTCAGCAGAATCCAATAGAGTAAAACATGCATCAAGTTTTGACAATGTACCCCAGCCCCCTTCCATTAAAGATTATAAACTTCCTAGCTTAACATAAAACAAAGAGCTTTATCTAATTGGAAAAAGTCTCTGAAAGTAGACATACAAAAGTTACGGGAAACAACGACTCCTTTCTTGATCAATTTTCCAGTCAAGGTGTCTGTCCATCTATCTATGCCAAGTGTGAATCTCTGTCTGTTATCATTCCAGTTCTCCACGGAAGATCCTGCTAGGAAAAAATGCTGCGCCCTCTTACTTTTATAACACAGTCAAATATTACTTACCTAATGCGCAAGTCGTGCCCTCAAAGCCTGGGTTACATACACAGACAAACCCATTGGCCTGGTCAATACATTGTCCATTTGGGAAGCAGGGATTGGTCCCACAACTGCTGGATTCTGGAACCAAAAAAAAATAAAAAGAGTGGAGAACTTTGTTCTAACGATGAATATAACTTCTTATAAGAAATCATCTTGTAAAACAGCAAGTCATATTACATTAACATTTTACTTTGACTTCTGCCTATCAAACGTTTACGACAAAGTTTAATAAGAAGAAAATTAGCAAAAATACTTTGCCAGTGATTCAGTTACGTCAGTGATTCAGGAGTTATTTCTAGATAGCCTAGAAATGTTTCAAACCCATTTCTATGGCCTAGAATCTCAGTATTGTAGAGAATGTCAGCAAGAACATTGAAATAAATTTCAACTATTAAAGAGAATTTTTGAGCTCACGTGTTTCACACATAGGTCCAGAGAATCCCTCCAAGCAATTACAGACATAACTATTGACCAAGTCCACACATTCGCCTCCATTCTGACACGGATTCGAGCCGCATTCGTTTGGATCTGTCAAATGAAAATTTAGCCGATATGAAAATGGTCACAACGATATTGGTCTATCAATTGGTCTTTTTAATCATAGATGGTAATACTGTTATAGCAAATATTTTTTAACCTTCAATCTGTTGTCCCAAATTTTCTATTTGCTAAGAGACTAATTAATAATTAATTATTACAAACTTTAATTGGATTGCTTTCTTGTTTCAACCATGAACTCTGTTTATTTCTGGAAATACTACCTCTGAAGCGAGCTAGAAAAGCCCAACCCTGGCATAGCGATGTTGACAATAAACATCATGTATTGGTTAGCTATCAATAAGCAAGTTATTCAGCCTTAATCAAATAACCTATGCACGATGCCACAGTAACAGCACCCTCGTCGGGTGATGACGAGACAAGCCTTCTTGTAAATTTATGCTAGATTCAGCGGGTCAAATAATTCCAGCAGATCTATCCAATAATCGGTAATTTCATATCGACAACAGGGTGTGAAAGTGTGAGATAGAAACACTAAATGTCTTGAACAAGTTTATATATGATATGAGATGTACATCTGTCATTAATCGCAATAATATAATATATCATAATATGTTTGTCAGCTCACTACACATATCAGATAGCTGTACTTGCTCTAAATGATCCCCACTTGATTAGTGGGGCTACTTAAGAGGGAACGACTACTAAAATGGGCCGGAACCGAACCGCTAAAGTTCCGCGGAGGGAAGTAGGCCCCAAAGAGGCCCGAGCAGGAGGCAACCAAAAGCACACCTCGTACCCGAGGTAAGGTCGACGAACCCCCACACAAAGCAATAAGGAGGGAACTCGTCGAAGCTAGCTACGCTACGGCGAACACGAAAGGAAGAAAAAACCATTCCCCGGCGTACCTGGGGTGGAAAAGGGGTCCCAAGGGGACTAAACAGGAGCGAACTCACCAAAACAGGAGAAAATAAGGTCTCAAGTGAGCTGAGCGGATGCGAAACAAGCATCAAAACCTTTGATGTAGACTTGCTACTGAACAGAGCAAGTCACAGGAAAGAATGACCAGACCAAGGCACTGGATCTGGCCAGACAGAGCTGGCTAGACCTGCTACCCTTGGCAGGCTACGGTATAGTTGGTGGTAGTTTTTTTTTTGTGAGTTGAGCGCCGATGGCGCGGGAAAATGCATAAGTAATTTGTCCAGAAGGTAAGGCGTTCCCGATGTAAGTACTCTGTTGTCACTTCTCATAATGAACCTTTAGTGTAAAATTGTTGATTTTTTTAAATATTTTTTTTCATAAAATAAGCAAGATTAGATGTTAAGAGAGAGGGAGAGAGAGAACCGTCTCGATACTGTACTTACTAATGGTGCATTGGCCACCAAACAGTCCTGCAGGGCACATACACTGGTAGCCATTATTGCGGTCAATACAGACACCTCCATTTTGACAAGGACTACTGGCACATTCATCTATGTCTACAGAAAAAAGAAAAAAACGTGATGAAAATTTATGAGAAGATTTATGTTTATTCATGAGTAGAAAAAATGCTATGTTGATGAATATTTAGGACAAGGATTAGTTTTACATAAAGATATTAATGTTTATTCATGAAAAAAAATATTAACGCTGATGAAAAAATGAAGACAAATTTATTTCTACTTCCAGATAACCTTTATCAATGATCTGGGCAGTCCAACGATGCAACAATGCCAAAGAAAAATATTGGCATAGCGCCAAATTTCTAGGACTTGCAAGCAAAATCATCAAATTTTGACAATTTTAAACACATCGCTTTCACTTTTTGGAGCCAAGACATATATAACCGCTTACAACGGCAGTTTAGCTTTCAAAAGATGTACTAGAAGGGGTGATACAACCAATTTGTGATAACCTTTAGAGACCTGTAAATTGATCTACTTTGTAACAAACCAAAATGTTACATATATATTTTACTGGCTCACAGTCGACGAATATAGTACATACATGAGGTTAAGAAGTGTGAGACAAACTAAAACCAACATGTCAAATATTTTATCAAAGAAAGAAAAGCGATTCTTTTTAGAGGGTGACAAACCAAGGAACAGATGTTTGATATGATCGCTGTATAGCTACTAATGTCCTTGACACAAATCAATTACATATATCGTGACACATAATGGGTAGCTTATTAATACAGCTATTACTGCAGGAGTTAGTATTTATGTATATATCGAATATCATATCGATATTGAAAGTTTCAGCTTGAGTTTGAAAACATGGCTTGAAAGGCCAGCTGTAATGGACTGACCGGTCAGGCAGTGAAGAGATGTAACTTTCCGAGATGCAAACACAACAGGTATTCAAATATATTACATTCCGAAATACTCTGGTTAACCCGCAATGCTCCATCCCCTCCCCCATCCATTCCAATACAACCCCCTCCCCACCCACCCCCCTCCCCCTCTATATTCATTTTCTGCATCTAAAATGGCTAAAAAGCTCAATTAGTCATTAAGTGCAATATGAAAATTGTGTGAACCATCCAATTCTTTCTCGGGTGGGGTGGGGGGAGGATCACGATGACAAACAAAACAGAGTGAAGTATAAAGAATAACTCACTGGTCTGGCACGTAGTCCCCGTGAAACCACTGGGACACTGACAAGTAAATCTGTTGATTTCGTCTATACACACGCCGTTCACACAAGGATTGGATAGACATTCGTTGATTTCTGGAAAGATTTACAGAGGTAACTATAAACCCAAAGGTCTTGGAAATAATTTATACTGAAGGAGGTTATCCCAAGACAATTTATACCTAGAAACACATCGAATCAGTCGTAAATCCATTGGGATATCAAAACCAAAACTTGCTTTTATAATGAAAGTATGAAGCTACTACTATTTCTTACTTATAAGTTCAAAACTTCCAAACAAGGTTTTGATGGTACATTTGTTCATGCAACATGCCGTCTGGGTGAACAATGTCAAATGCAGAGCGTGTTAATTCTTTCGAAGGGAACCCAAGATTAAATGTGCAGGACTTTTTTCAGAATTGAATTTATCAAGGGAAGAGTATCAAAATGTAACATCTATATCACTTTTACTTATATTCATTTTCCTTCTTTTTGAGTGTGTGCCAGTGCGTGTGCGTGCGTGTCTGCGTGCAAGTTTCTGCATTCTGCTAAATGTATCAGTTTTGAAGGACACAAGAATAAATCGATGAAATAGTAAACATTTAGTTGCTGGATGACACATTTGCCCAGATGATGACACCACAGCTAGACTTTACCTACTAAATTCTACTACGTGGGAAAGCTCAGCTATACCCTGCAAATAATTCGTGTGAGAATTAACGGGATAATCCGATGGCTAAAGTTGATTGCTAAACAAAGTTCCAGGGAAGTTTTCTGCATCTCTAGTTCAAAACTGCTAAAAGTTAATCATCATAGCAATTTGGTAAGATAAGATTTTTTTTTTTTTTTGAGTCTTGTGAAATTTCGAGAATGCATCTGGCAACAGTAGACAGAAATTACAGAATGATATCATTGAAAAGAGCAAAGATAATTTATGGCTAGAAAAGGATTCGAACCAGCGACCTCTTGGTTACAAGCCCAGCACTCTACCACTATAAGTCAGTGTAAGTTTGGTTAATAGTCAACATAGATTACATTCAAATTGATAGAATAAGTTAGTGACAAGATGAAGATACTGAGATGTAATTTAAATAAAATCTTATATAGCGCACTACGTGCGATGCATCTGTGCGCTTAACAAACAATCTAGAAAATACAATGACATAAAACATTAAATAGAAAAAACAGTAAATACATATACCATCTACAGATATATACAGGAATATGAGATCGAAAAACTAATAAAAGCACTGGTGAAGCGTAAAGCGATAAAACAGATTGACTACAAAATCTACAATTTGAATGCTAAAAAGTGAAAATTCCAATTGAAGTTAGAACCTAAAAACCAACACGACAGAACAACATAAAATCTAAAAAATCCTAGAAACCATCTTTGTAGTGCTCTTGAAAGAGATGCGTTTTCAGGTGTGACTTGAAGGAGGTGAAGTCCGTGATCATACAAATTCCGGGAGGCAGCTCGTTCCAAAGATCAGGTACGGGGACCGAGAATGCTGTAGGGCCATAGTGCTTCTTGTTATTGGTGTTGCGAGGAACGAGAGTGAACGGCTTAGAGCGAAGGGCGCGTTTGGGTACCCGAGGTGTGAGATGGGGTTTTTTTGGACTAAAGGTTCGGAATATATCATTCTTTAAGGTAAGTTTGACATTGTCTGCCATTGAGTATAGTACAATGATTTTACTTGTTAAAATTCAGTACCTGTTTGACATAGTACTCCTTCAAATCCAGGCAAACAATCGCACCTAAATGCATTGATCAGGTCAAAACACTGTCCATTGACGCACGGCTGGTTCTGACACTCATTAATATCTAAAAACAAAGAAAACAAGGAAAATTCAAACAGTAATTAACCAGTGAGCAGTACCATACGTTTGGCAAAACATTCTTATCGCATACACTTAACGATGCATTCCGAAGAGAATTATTGCATTTCCACAAACGAAAAGAGCGCGTTTCCTCTGCGCACAAATTTGCCTACAATATTTGACATCAATGCTCAAAATTCAATATTGCAAGAGGCTTAAAGTGCAGAGAGAAACCTTCAAAGTTTCCGCATAACTTTGTCTTCCCTTTCATCGATCCCGTTGGTGATATCGTCAACAGCCATTATTTATCATTCCTCTAATATAGAATAATTGGGCATATTACGCCAAAAAGCCCAAATTCAACCCAAAATTGCAGCTTCGGGTTAGAACACAGTAAAAGACATTTATCGTTAGCTACCACTGTATCCATAGACAACAAAGAGGGAGAATTCCAATACGGATACAACCAGATATAGAAATTTTGTTTCTTGCGTCTAAAAGTCTAAATATTAGACTCTACAATTTTCTTTCATCCAAGATTCATCTGTAAATTGTAGGGCATTATTTGGTGTTGGATTTTTGTGTACAAAGTAATCTTTTTAAATTTTGTCTCTTATAAAACACTGTGTTCCTGTGGACAATAAAACTGCTTTACATACTTTTGCACACGTTACAGCAACTTGGCCATTTTACACAGGATTCATTTTGTCTTTTTAATTCCCTGTATTCTATCATTTATCTCACTCATATGTCATTTTTTTGTGCAGCACTTACTATCCTGGCAAAACGTTCCAGTGAATCCTTGTGCACAGATACATTGGACGGCATCTATCAAGTCCAAACACTGGGCACCGTTCAAACAAGGTCCTGGGATACACTCGTCGATATCTGCAAAAGATTGACGATGGAATATAGGCGATAACAGAGAAGTTTCATCATGTTTAATAGTCGAAATGAAATATTTTGACAATTTTGATCAAGACATGATTACATTTTAATATAAGGAACTGTCCATTGTCGATGTCTTCCACCAGTATGACACAGAGCAGCAGAAACCAATTTCAAATGTAACATTCAACGACCAAAAACGTCCGTACGATCTACTTTAAGTTTCTTGTGGTCGTTCAGATGCGTAAAGGGCTTCTATACAGACGAAAACTTGCTACATATGCCAAAGAGAGCCACAAAATCAATATTTGATCTTTTATTATTATTTTAATGTATGGAAAGATGTAAATAAATGTAAGCCACAATAACAAATATATAGAATCACTAAATATTATGATAGGTGATGAAGAAAGCAAAGACTCAACTGGTTTCGCATCTTGTGCCCTCAAAGCCTGCAGGGCAGTTGCAGATAAATGTATTGCCAATATCTTGACAGAGACCTCCATTAAGGCAAGGTAATGGTACACAGTCATTTACTTCTGAAGGGTAGATCAACAAAATAGCAGTATGACAACTTTAGAGCAGTATGACAACTTAACTTGTATACAAATTATAGGAAAAAGGAAGAAAATGGACCGAAGGAACGATGGAACCTCCAAATAACACTAACTACCGTCTCATTCTTCACAATTGATAGTTTTTGATGAAAACATGGCTTTCCAAATGCGAATCAAAATACTTTTGTTTTTTCTTCTTAAATGTCTAAAACAAAAAATCAACCAGCTTTTCTGCTTTTTAGTCAACAATATTAACCGAAACCTACTGAATGATAATACTCAAAATTAGTCAACTCTCCTAGATTTTTGCGCCAACAAGTGAAGATTAATAAGCAAGTAAATTCCTGCCAATATTCGATTTTCAACCAACAGCTAGACAATTTTATATCAATATTAGTAACATGTAAAAGAAAACTGAATTGGTAAACTCCTACATTTTAGGGGCTTTTACTTCATTATGTAGAGTGACACCTTGGCTAGTCAATTGAATGAACTACATCATGCAATGGGGTTTCTATAAACAGCATTTATGACAAAAATGTCATAAATCTGGAGGATAATCTCCTTGCAAACAAAAACCCTCATTGTTTTGTCCTAGCACCACTTCAGTAATTAGCTAACCTCTCTCTCTCTATCTCTTTATGATTTACATGAAGTACTTGAAATATGTCACTTTACTGCCAAATGATAAAAATAAAAAAAAATTCACCCTCGATATTGAAAACTCATTTATTCACGGTGCCAGGAAATACATAGTACAGTATATAGCGATACCCATATTCAACAACAATAGGATTTTCCCATGACGAAATACACTGTGAAAAATCAATATTTATTTATGGTTACACCTGTCCAATGACACCTAGAGACAATGGAGGGTGGTAATCGATACCACTTATTATCCATAATAGCTACTCCACCTAATCTTCACAGTTCATGATGATTTCATACAAAAATTCTTTGACTATGCCACGGCAATTTCGAATTAATTACAATACGTATTAACAACGCATGTATAGCACGGGACCTGACCGTGTACTACCAATTGAGTTACATGTTAGAAATGAAACCTAAAAACAATTGGCAACGGAGGTACAACACAGTTGTTTCCACAGATATAATTAAAACTGGCAACCTGTTTTAGGTTCTTGCGAAGGGGGAGAGATGGTTTACAACCTCACAGATCACAGGCACCCTATTAATTTGCTGAATAGACTTTCATTTTACCTTCAAGATAAGAGTCTCTTTGTCACAATTATTTTCTATTGTTTCTTAATGACTTAAAAGAATGCTGATGCTATTTGCAGTGTGCAAATAATGACTACAATATTATATGCCCAAAAGCTGCAACCTTAGCTATAACCTTTAAGGTTGTATAAATTAGGTGGTAAAGCTTTTCTAAGATATGCTTTGAATTCAGACAATTGTCAAAACATTACTTTGTTGACTTGAGAACTCGAAAATTGACATATTACTGAGAAATTAATTGGTTTTAGTAACCATACAACAACAACAACACAACAGCAAGGAGATATATTGCTAAACGGTAAAGAATGTGGATTGGAGAATCCTAAGGAATGCAAAAAATTGTTGAATGTTAAAATGAAATTAACCTTTCAGAACTAAACAGTGAGGGAGATATGAATAAGAAGTCAAGAGTCGAAGAGACTAACCGGTTGTGCTTTCACAGTTGGTTCCGCCAAAGTTTGCAGGACAAGTGCAGACGTACATTGTGGTACTAAGCGCTGTGCATACACCTTGGTTTACACAACGATTCGGAGAACATGGATTGGTATCTGAAAACAATGGAGGAATCATGTACAATTACAACAAATAGTCATTTTCTAAATTCAGCCCAACCTTGATAAAAGGAGGGGAAAAAAGGAAAATGACTTGGCTATGTGCCATGGGATCAAAGCTCCATAACAATGTGAGTGTTCATTAGTGATTACAGAACCAGAAGCTACTGTTTCACACTAACGATCCATTGTGAAGCAGCTTGATAAAATAACAGAAAAATGAGTGACCAAAGGGAATACAGCTAATCATCATTCACTTTATCCTGATGGGTCAAAAGATTCATTGATAAAGAACGAGAGACGATATGAAGCTTTGGAGACAAAGGGAAGTTGATTTTTTTTTTTGATAAGACCTAAAAGAAAATGCCACATCAAATTTACTAAAGATAATTCCAAGTTTCAAAATTTGTAAAAAGGCCTTTATGGAGAAATTCACTGATATGTTACATTAAACTTCTCGTGCAACATTGTGAAGAGATCAAAGAGATTCATACTCTGATTGATTATAAAGTCTGTATTTCCACTCTGGAGCGGTTCCACCGGCACGCTCTCCACTAAATTGTTGATATCGCTCCCAGAGGCGGAGCTGACAGTCAGGATCTGTGACTGTCCTTGAACAAAGTTATTGATGATGGTGGACGTGGTGGTGCTGTCAAGGATCTCCTGCATGGTGGTGCCGTCGACGGTGTAGGTGATCACGTAGTTGGTGACGTCGCCTGTCGGTGGTGTCCAGGAAACGAGAACGTTGGTGGTGCCCGCAATCTGCATAAATGTGGCCTGCCTCGGTGGTAGGGGCTCGGTGAATTGTACCAGTGTTGATAGATCCACCGTCTGGCCATTTCTGGTCCCTGTTATGGTAACGTCGTGTTGCTGTCCTGAGTTCAGACCTTGTAGAATTGAAGTTGGGTTCTGTCCTGGAATTGCAGGAACTGTTACAGTCATGCTGACACCGTTCTCGTTGACGTACGTCACCTGATAACTTGTAAAACCGAGGTTGGTGATGTCCTCCCAGGTGATGGTGAAACTGGAGGTACCGACATTTGTAACAGCAGGGTTGATGTTGGCATTAGGATCAGCTGAAAAATCAATAGGCAAAAGTTTCTTGGAAAGACTGGATAATGACATTTGAAATTCTAATATTCTAACATCACGATGCAAGGGGAAAATATAAACAGCACATAACAGACTCGTTTCTTTTTTCACGTTTGATCGTTCAGAGTTTCATACAGAAGAAATGATACGTGAGATTAGGAACGACTAAAAGTACTAGACTGCCAAGTCGAGGAGAATTTTCTGACAATTCAAACTAAACATGTTTAGCCCTACACAAACTCCCTCAAGATCGAGTCACGCTCTTCTGTTCTTGTAAAACAGCGACTATTCCGTTAATTGCATCCATCTCTTGACAGTGTGCGTAGCCATTAGGAGCAGCAGGGCCCCAGTGCAGCATTAACAGAAAAAAAGGGGCCACCAAAAGGAGAGTCCGCATTCATCCAAGCCCTACCATGGTTAGGGCTTGGGGGAGCAATGTTTGATATTTGGTACCTCTAGATGCCCAGATATGGCACTCCAACAGGAGGAAAGGATTTGGGGTAAATTCCCATTTTGTTGGGTATTAGGAGAACAGTTTAAGAACTGTACTGATCAGTACTGAAGACATATAAGAATGAAAATAAATAAATCATCTGATTATGAAGACAACAGATTTAAGAAAGGGTCCCATCTGGATGTCTACATGAGTATAAGCAATGGATGGTAAAGGGTACGCAGGGCCTACTTGGGTCGCTTACAGCACCTTAAATTGATAAAAATATTAGTAGGCTCCGGAAGATGGGTGGTTACCTTTTTACTGTACTAGTCACTGCTTACGGAATATACACCAGCCGCACTGGCAAACTATTTGTATCAATATTACATTCTGTTGATATATCTACTTCACATGATATTTGGTATTTTTTGCAAAGTTCAACAATGCTTTGTAGACATCCTATAAACAAAGGAGGCTCCTAGATTACAAAAAAAAAATATTTACAAAAAATGGAAAATACAAAACATAACATAATTTTTGAGACAAACGACATCCATAGCAATGTTAAAGGCAGACTAATTTGTACATACAAAGATGGGCTGCTCAGCATAACCCCACCCCCCACCCCCCCCCCTTTGGCACTTTCCATTAAAATGTCCGCTCTTTCAATGTTCTTCAAAATTTATATATCTAAATTACATGCAAATCTCTATAGTTTGACCATGGTTTAACCATGGTTTGATCAAGGTGTTAACAAATTTGACAATATTCCTCATCCCACTATGGAGGGTTTTTTGCATCTACACAAAAGACATGCCTTCAGAATGCAATACCCTTAAAAATGATGACCACAATTGGTATATATGTATAAATTATACTGAATTTATAAACACAATATTTAATTATGTGTAATAACATAGCAAGAAATAACATGTAACTATATGTTCACTAATTATACACATGGATGTGTAATTATACAAAACAAAACATGAAATTATGTGTAATGACATAACATGCAATACCATGGCATAAACATGTGACATGTAAATGCAATATTAGCAGAACATTTCAATATTTGCATTAACATGTATTAAATTATAAACACAGGTAAATGATACACACAATATATTATTATGTGTTATGACATAAACATGCAATAACATATAAACATAATAACATGTAACAAGTGCATGTTATAACAAAACATGTAAGAAGACATGTGTAATTGCATGTCTAATAGCAATGTAAGTATAATCTCTCACAACAGCCCATGATCATGCAATATATTGCACATTGATAGTTATTTTCATTTCATCATTTATTTGTTTTTCCTCAGTGTACGAAACTTGACATAGTGACAAAGTAATACTAATTAACAAAAGTCATTGTACAATGAGAAAGGAAGTTGTGAGGATTTTATTCTCCAAAATGGGTTTTGTAGGATCTCGGGGCTTTACTGGACATCCCAAATTTCACGGAATGAGTGTATACCACTCACTTGTTCTGCCTTGGGCGTTGCCGACCAATTCTGTGGCATCTTGCACAATGCTGTTCACCTGAATGTTATAGTCTGTACTGGCACTCAAGTTGGGAATGGTAAATGGAGACCCCGTAAAGCTAGTCAGCGTGCTGGTAACTCCCAAGTTGTCTGTGTAAATGATCTGATAGGAGGTTGCTCCTGGAATTTCGGTGAAATCGACCGTGATTGCGTCAGTGGTGGTCGACACGACGTTCACTACACCAGATGGCGTTCCTACAGGTACTGTTTGATCGAAAATTTAAATAATATATAGCACTTGTAATAAGTATACACTCAATCGCAGTGAACAAAACTGACGGGTAAATCGACGAAAAACTTGTTTAAAAATGGCATTCTTAACACAAGACTCGAAAATTAAAAAATTAAAATTATCTGTTGGCAACCAATGAGGAGAGCAAAAAAATTGAAGGAGTCTGAATGATCTTCAAAGTTAAGATCTAACAGTCAACATTCTTTCTGGAATGGTTTTCTTTTTCTTCTTTTTTTGAACAAAAAGAAAAGAAACTTACATGTTCTTGCATTGCTAGCGCCTGCATAGAAAGCCTGATTGTCAATGAAGACCTCCACTCTGGCTTCGTAGAAGGTGTTAGGATCAAGTCCTGTGAAGCTAAACTGTGTGGCTGTGCCGTCCAGTTCTTGCAGACCCACCACCTGGTTGTTCTCGTCCACCAGCGTGATAAAGTAAGCCATTGCATTCTGGTAGGCGTCCCATAGCACATTCAGACTTGAAGAAGTGATACTGTCGATCTGAACGTTGCCGTCAACGTCCGCTGTGAAGCAAGTGGAAGAAGGTAAAATGCAAAGAACTGTTCCATGCGATGAGCGTTAATGCATATAAAGAAGAAAGTGATACATGAATAGTGAACTCCATGCGGGATCTCCTAAATACCCAATACATGTATACAAAATTGAAAATTTTGCAATCATTTAGAGAAATACCATTTTATATAAGGTTTTGAAAACATAGTAGCTCAATCCATTTTATCTGTCTGCAATATTGTAATGAAAGTCTAATAAAAGGAGAAATTAAATGTGGGAAATGAAGCCGACTAAATGCTTATCATATTACTTGAAGGATTGGCCAACATCTATACCTTCAAAATACTATACTATCAAAAAAAAAACTTTGATGGCCTTGTGTCAATATAGGGAAGAAAAAAAAAAACAGATCACCAAACTGTGGTCTTGTTTTTTTTTAAATGTTATTTTTGTATACTTTATGAACTTTTACCTTAAATTTATATAAATATTTATACTAGAATCTTTCTTCTTAAATGGATATTCAGATGGCAGGACGATACAGTATAACACTTATACATGACAAAGACATAAAGTCCACACTGTTAGTTAAAATTCCCATCTCAATATCTTGTCCTTAAACTCAATATATTGTTGATTGAATGAAACTTTTTTTGACTGGCTAAATCCTTGATTATTACTTCCTGGAGAGTTTCACTGGAGGTGGTTTGTGATGTCATAAACAGCAAATGATCTTCAAAAGCTAAACTTTTCTATTATACTCTTCTTATTGGTACATTTGGAATGTTTGCTTAGCTTAGCTGTCAAGGTTTCCCTGCAGTTACATTCTCGTCAAAATGCAAACATTTTGCTTCTTATAAATCTGAAGTTTCCGACATGAAGAGAGGAGAGGTATATTATAAAGCAAAACAAAACTATTTCCAGCTAAATGGTAGTAATGACATCATTCACTCTGCTTGTTGCCACAAAAAAACAAAACAAAAATTACAGAGGATTAAAGGGGATAATTATCTAATCTATTCGCTTCACATTTAAAACTGCACAGTGATAAAACAGAGCAAGGATTCTTTATTCTTTGAAGATAATTATACAGTTATGACTTAGTGTAGACTACCAGATGGTTCCAGCATCTGTTTTTCCTTACCTAAAGGAACGAAATCTGTAAGTCCCAGATCACTCCATATCTGTTGGTCGGTGGGACCAACGTACGTGTAGACCCCAAAATCGTATTGAACACCAGCTTGCAATCCACTAACATCGAAGAACATCGTGTTGCTATCCAGATATGTCGTCTGATCCATATTCAGGACAACCACATAGCCATCAAAGTTCCCTGTGGTAGGTGGTGTCCATTCAAACCTGACCGTGTCTAACCCTGTCTGAGTTATGACAGCCAATTCTGGGGGGAAGGGACCTGAGAAAAAGGGAAATAGTTAACTGGTCAATACCCCTCCTTGGAATTTCTTGCCTGTTTTGCACAGCTTGCTGCTTTTTCATGTTTTCTTCCATTTTAGTTTTAACTTCTTACTCTTTTATGTTTTATTGCTTTGCCAGCACTGTAGTTTCCTTACTCTGATATTAATGTCTTAATTAGTGAAAACATCTCAGAAATTATCACAATTTGGTCAAATGTAGGCTTTCTTTGTGAGACATACCCCTATGTCTTGTAAAATTCGCAAAATCAACTCAAAAAGCTGCATTGAAAGCCAAATAGCAGGTAATATTGACTCAGCCTCAATTCAAAGACCATTATCTAATCTTTTGGGAACATGCTCCTACGGCTCTAACAATTACATACATTCTTCCTGTCAAAGGTCACCCCACCCCTCCTCACCCACCCCTGCCCCCGGTCCCCAGATAAAAGCCACTGAACTGTGAATATAAACTAACGTGTGTAAACTACTTCCGGACCGACGAATGATTGAGGAATGTTATTTCCCTCTTGAATAACATCAATCTGCAGGGAGTACGGTGTTGCTGGGATTAAGTTTTGGAATAGCTCTGAGAACATCTCAGCTGTGGCGCCAGAGTCGATTGTCCTCGTAATCACTTGCGTCGGATCTGCAGGGTCTGTGATGGTGATGATGTATTGTATGATGTTCGTATCAGGATTATGCTGCCAATCCAATGTCATTGTAGTCGCTGTTAGCTGGGTAATCTGGAACTCGGTGTCAGCTGCATCAAACAACAACAACAAACTTGAGTGAGTTTAAAATAATTAAAAGCGCAATGAATGATGTCAAAGATGGTGCTGGATTGGATACAGAATTTATATGAATTTAAAAAGGATTGAAAGGAATATTCCAGTGGCACAAAATATCAAATTCATATTTAAGAGAAACCAAAACATGCTGCAACACTTTTATTAAAAGTTAGACAAAATTCTTTCACACCACTAGTTGAAAATCTTCCTCCACATCTTTATTATTCTAGATAGAATCCATGGCTTATCGACTTCGTTTTACCATCTGATAAATCCCATATGTATTTCAGGAATTGGACCTCAATAAGTATGTAGTCTTTGTAGTTGTCATCATGATCACAGCACACTGTCTTCAAAGCATTAACTTCCTAATTAAATCTTATTGTTAATTTTTATCCCTTTGGAATGTAAAAACAGTTGGAATTATGCTCGCTTTAAAAGCTGTCAATGTTCTCTGACGGAGAAACAGCTTACTGGAGGTGCAAGACTGAGGAAGAATATTTTGTGCATGAATGGATAAATGGTTACACATCATAGATGTAAATTATTGTATCACATTTCGAGGATAAACCAAACAGAAGATGTTAATAGCAAATAAAAGCTTTTGAACAAGTAATGTTTTGACATCAGAGACCGCCTATTTACTGTGATCCCCGGATAAATCAAGATAACTGAATTGTAAACCAACCTACAGAGACTGGTCTTCAAGAGAATAAAAATGTCACCTAACATCCTCTAAATCTAATAATGCAAATCCCAAGAAGTTAAGACAACTGCATCGCAACAAACATCACCGCCCCCCCCCCTCCCCACTATGCACAAAGTAACATTCTCAGGGCACAGGAGAACAGACCCTTCGACAAACTCAGCAACATTTCAACACACTTTCAGACGACTGAAGCTTGACATTAATTACAATACATTCTTTTCATTTTGTTTACATTAACATGCACTTGACTTTGTTTCATCTTAAGCTTCAAGTCAATAGATTGCCTCAAGAAAGTAATGAATGTTTACAATTCTTACCCACTGTGACAGGCGTTGTATCTGCTTCTGTAAAGGTCGCAGCAATACTCCACAATCCGAGGTCATTCCTTGTGTAAAAATCGAGGAGCAGCTCCTCTATGGGGAAGTTGAAAAAGTAACTGGTTCTGCTAGTCTCGAGGTCGATCCTCATGGCTGTGGTGTCCCCCGGGGAGTAAACGAACAGTACAAAACTGGTATAATCTGCAGTGGCGTCCACACCCCATCGTATAGCTGTTCTTGTACCGACAGACTGGAACATTCCCTCAACTGGTGGAGGAGAGGCTGTCAAAGAAAGAAGGGAAATGAATTTTTTGTAGCATATTTTTAATGTAGTTACTAATTGCAAGCTAAAGCAAGACTTCCCATTGCATAATTTTGGTTCTTAATTGATCATATATCATGAATGTTTTCACAATCTTCCACTGCTTAATAAGGCTTGTTAATAAATCAGCTCCTTTCAGATAAGGCCACACAAACATACTGATAGAGATCTCAAGGAGACACAAACCCAACCATGAAATATGTGACAGAAATGCTTGTTTTGAAAAACTACAAAGCTACTACACTGGAGCAGTTCTAGGGTCTGACAATTACATGCCTGCCTACTTATTCTTTGAAGACTCATTGAAATGAGTAGGCATGAAGTAAGCCTGTATTCATCCATGATTTAATCACATGGATAGGATTTCAATAGGCTTCTGTTGGCTTTCTAACCATTGAAATGTACCTAACTGTTAGAAACTATAAACTACTCACGTGGGACGGTGTTTTGAGTCACAATTTGTATAGTTGCAGCAGGACCCTCAACGCCATTCCTCCTAGATACTAGTCTATGGACGATCGTCAGCTGAGGTTGGTTGGCTGGAATGTTCAACGGTGTGAATTCCCAGGTGAAAGGTCCATTGGCAGATATGTCCTCCGATGTAGTCGGACCTCCTGCTATACTGAATTCATAGAGGTAGTCATCAACAACATCCGTGCTCGGACTAAAACTGAGCAGAAGGTAGGTCGGATAACCAGCTTCAGGGATTGGTCCAGCCAATACAAACTGTACGTAGACATCCTGTGGAGGAGCTGTGCAACAGGAGAGAAAATAGTGTAGTTTTCAATTACGTAGAGAATGGTTTCTTTCTTTTTACTGAGTATTCAAAATCCAATCATCATCAATGTCCCTTTACAGTCCATGTCAAAAACAAAAATTCTGTGATTCCATGACAAGTTCCACTTGTGTGCAATCATCATTTATCATGCGTTGTTTGATCAAAATCCCTCTCCGAACCCTGAATGTGCCTGGAATTAGTGACACTTAAATGAATAAATGGTGTTAACAGTACAAACGTGACCAGTATTTATTTCTAATCTTGACTATGTAATAATGATTTACTATGTACATGCAACCGGCAAATTAAAAGATAAATATTATTTCCACCCCAATTAGGTTTGGGAACATGGAATATTTGCATCAAAAACTTTTTTTGTCACCGACATTCCATATTGTAAAGTTGCCTGTGATCAGTATTAAGAACAAAAGATCACAAATGCATGAATATGTGGGCAGCAGATTTCTTCTCGGCCTTGTTTGTTTTTTAGTCCCTTTATGTAACAATGAACATATACTATGAACACTAAGCTAATTATGCTGGACGGTAGGTGGTACGTAGCTTTGTTTAGTTATAGAGAGCATATGTAACACAACTGAAACATTACAGCATGTACTGACAGGTTTAATAGCAGTTATGGCCAACTCGTATTAATGTACCGTATTTGCCATAATTTGGGAGTGCCTGTGATTGGGTTAGAAAATTGATTTCCATAGAAAGGTTCAGCACCAAGTAACATGGCATTGGTCCTATGAGGATCGAAATCTCTGTGCAGCTTTTCTGCCTGATCTCTTATCGATAAATCTAGAAAAGGTGTAAGCAGTTCTTTTCCAAGCATTGCGCTTCTTTGTTTTTCTCCTTTTCGATGCATTTGTATAGCTTAAAGGCATTGAAGACTCGCCCCAAACCGCGTGCGGCCATCTGAAATGAGTTAAATTTCTGTTGCTTGCAAGTGATGTTTTATTCGTTTCGCTACAAAATGCAGACAGTAATGAAACGTGATACCTTAATTGTTATCTTTAGCTGGACCTGAGATGTCCATCGCTGTATCGTTTGTATACTGTGCTGTGGGTATTGACCGCAGCTGTATGTACTGACTCTACACTAGTGTCTAATTACCGACGGTAGCAAGCTGTGTGTGTATTTTCTGGGATCGATGGTGGTGTTTAACACTTCTTTTACACCTCATACGAAACTAGGTCAAATTACCGGCATTAGACGTTTCTTTTTGCGCGAGTATTCACAACCTTTAAATATTGTATATAAATTATCATGGTGAATATTTTTTCTTTCTTTGTGCCTGTCTCTCTAGATTGTATTATACTTTGTTAAACATTCATGTACTGTACAACTACAAAATTGCTGGAAATAAATTGTTTTCATTGTGTGAGCACTTCATTTTAATTGGGTTTTGAATGGTTAACTGACTGGTTAATTTAGTTTGTCTTCCTTTGCTTCCAGACAAAACTGTCAACTTATGAATTGCGGAGGCTTATGTAACCATGGAGGTCTGTTTTTACCTCCATGATGTAACATACAGTATGTGTTGTAAGACTAGAGCAACGATGGCAACGTTCGTTAGGCTATGATACTTGTTACCCAGTTACTGAACTAGGCATAACGCAGTAACGATGCAGATGCAGTAACGTTTGTTTGCTTTGTTTATCCGACTCAAAGCTCACCCTAACTTTAGGACTAAGGCAAGTAATGAAGGCTAGGCTACGTTATGCTACTGTCATTGAGAAGCATCACCTGGACGATTTTATTGCCATTTCCTGAACGCATTCCAGGAATTTTACCACACAGTAAAGCTCAGTAGGCTAGACACTGTTGATGATGGTCTTTCCGCGTTCGTTCTCGATCGTGTGATGCTTGGTAGTAGTGGGAGCTCGTCATGGTTTTTATTCTTACCGCCGCACATTTTGTTTTCCAAGGGTGCATATACAAAAAAAAGAACCGTACTTATCGAATTCATCGATAAACAACCGGATGGTGGCATACTCCTATTAGCGTCTATATCAATCCGCCCCAAGTGTCAGAAATAGTGCCAAAAAGCAACAGGAGAACATCTTTTTTGATATGTTAGCAATCAGGAGATGTTTTGTTTTAATTTTTAAACTTCTGCTGTATAGACCCCAACTAAAGCACGCTATCATGGAAAGGTCTCTTGAGATTACGTAACCGACCTGCCTTGGTTGTAAAATGACCTCTTTTTACCAACTAGTCTGCAACGCCTGCCACATATTTTTTCTTGTATGAGGGTCTTTGTGTAAACGCTGTATGATTAACTACAATGTCGACATGAAAATATTTCTACAGTGTTTACACAAAGAGCCTAATGGTGTTAAGAAGCTATGCAGGCTAATTGTAGAGCCTGCAGATCGATTTACGATCGTGGCAGGTCGATTACGTAATCACAAAACTTTCATATCTATAGCGTACTATAATCGGAGCCAATAAAGCAGATCTTTAAGGAGCATGGATGGATAAACATGTGGCGCTACGTCTCAAGATCGACCTGAGATGAGCAAATGGATATGTACATAAAACATAGTGTCTGTAAGAAACATGAAAAAATCTCCTTCACAAGAATGGAATGTCTTTGATGAGCTTGTATCGGCTTCGAATCGTCATCTATGTATTGCGCAATGTTTAATAAATGCGACAAACTCTCCAAGACGTTTCCATGTCTGTCCGTGTCCCACCTACGCTGGGCATTCCTCATTGGGTATTGCCGCAATTATTTAATTGATTCACAGTATCAATCGAAAGCGTTGCCGCGGTCGTTCACTGGGCAGTACAGTAAATAGATACGGGAAAATAGCTTCGCGAAAGAGCCTGAGGCACAGTAAGCTGTTCATATTCATACTACAGGGTCTTAACCGTCGCCAGGACACGAACCTGCAATGCTTAGATCGCAAGCCCATTGTCTTTCCATATGACCACAACAATATAGGCTACCTGAACAGTAACTTTATCTAAAAAGTGTCTGTGCAACGAAATATTTAGAAATAAATTGGTGTTATTAATTAATCGATAATATAATATTTAAAGTAGGAGGCTGTTTAAGTTAAATTCCAACATGTCTTATTCCCAGCAAGATATTTTCATTACATATTTTCAATCTGATATCCTCTCTTTGATATTTTCCCAATGATCTTATCATATTACTATGTGCAGCCGTACAGTCTTAGCTTGTAATTCTATCCAGACAGAATCTTGACAATAATTTAAGGCGAAATTATTTAATAAGTATTTGCAGTATTGTGAAAATTGTACAATAAGTAAAGATAATACCGTATAGTATACCCCTAAACTGAAGTTGAGGGTGGATCAAATTTGTCTAGTTTCGTACTAAGACTCCCACAAATCCTGGTTGACTTTTCTTTAAAAAAAAAAGTATCATGTAAATTTTATTCGAAACGATCGAGTATAGCCTATGTAGATATATACTGCAATTTATGTTTGATGTAAATGTTTTTATGTAAATGTTTTATAATTCGCCGGATTTGGAGTAAAAAAAGAAGTAATTTTGGTGAATATGGTGAAGAACGTAACATCAGCTTTTTATGGTCAATTACAACTACATAATATAAGCATAACCAAAGTCAATATGCAAATATGTACGGATAAAACTGTAAATGTGTATATATTCCTTTTCATGCATGATATTTTGTTTACTTCTATCTTTTTCAATCTCAGTTTCAATAAATAATATGAACCTACAATTATTTGTATTTTGGATGTTTCCCCCAAATAGCCTGACCCTCGCTACGAAATATCCACATAGAAAAGGTTCTTCCTTGTATAGGATTTTTGCGAAGAGACGTTCATTCCTTTGCCATTCATGGAAGTGCATTTTCTGTCGGATATATATATTTATACAATTAAGCCTATTATAGTGACAATATGGTGGATTTTGGCATAAACTAATCCATTTTCATTTAGTTCTTTGTGGATGTGTTTTGTTTTATGTTTTGCAAGTGGTTTTATGAAGTATATTACGATGCATATAGGTATTGTGTTACATATTATAGTCTAACGTTTTGCTTCTTAACGTAAACTAGTTGTTAACATAGTAGCTCCAGTCCTTGCGATTATTTTAATAATTGCACGATAAGTCATAAATAGCCCAAATCATTTTATTTGTACGTATATACAGCTGGTCATTATCGATATAAGATGCGCAATATTCTACCTATCTGTAAAAGTCATGTCATATGTATGACGGACCATGAGCCTTTATAACTTTTTTTTCTGAGTATACTAACCTTGTGCGTTCACCCTCGCAACGAAAATGGCAAGAAACAGAAGTACAATTTTCCATTTAAATTCCATGTTGTTGATGAGTAAAGTTTGTTCTTACACAATTGACTCAGTGTATACTCCGAATGTTTACTGATTGAGCATCCTTTTGAATCAAAATTCCAGTAGAAAAAAAACGCTTAAAAAACACAAAACAAAAGTTAGAACTCGAAGGAACAGTTGCCAACCAGTTTTATATGGCTTCGAGAATTCCTTTTATCTTTAAACGATGATTGAAAGTTTTATTTTTTTACACACTTCAGTAAAAAAATAAATTGATGTCAAAAGTGTTCAATTACACAAAAAGTATTAATGCTTATTCACAGCTATCAAACTTTGAATGTCCTACTAATCGTATGGAAGTATAACTTAAAATGTACGTCCTTCAACGACAGATTTTCGTGTGCCAAACATCGATAAATTTCACACCTCTGATTCATAACAAATGATTTGGATCCCGGGCGGGGTCTACTCCTTTTGTTGTAATAATTCGATTTTCTGTAAAATAGTCATTCTCTACCAGGGAGTGACAGGTGTGATTTTATCGTCATACGACGTATTTCTGGCAAAGCATGATGAATTCATACAAATATAAATTACGAAACGTGTACGTTTTAAAGGCGATATCTCGCTTCACTTCTATAAAGGTAGTACACACATAGTGATATTTTGATTGTTGGGATGTTGACGTGCATATATATATATTAAAAATGAATATGATAATCAATGGGATTGGTGGGGGAGTTTTACTGTATGTTAGGGATGACATTGTAAGTGTTGAGAAATCTCAGTTGCAAGGGTCTTTTGTTAATTCTGTCTGGTGCGAGTTGTCCACAGACAACTCCAAGAGGTCCAGTGATGTTATCACTGTTGGTGTTGTTTACCGTTCTCCTAACAGCAGCGATGATAATGATGTCGTGCTGTTTGATTCAATTAGAAAGGCTGCTAAAGGTGATGTTGTTATAATGGGCGACTTTAATTTTCCTGACATTAATTGGATAGATGGTTCCAGTAGTAGGAAGGGTAGTTACTTTCTAGATGTTGTGCAAGATTGCTTTTTACATCAACATGTTACTTTCCCTACTAGGGGGAATAACATCCTGGATCTTGTTATGAGTTCTGATCCAAGCAATGTTGTTGATTTGACGGGTCTAGGAAAACTAGGAACTAGTGATCATAATATACTAGCTTTTGATGTTGTTTGCAAAGTCGTAAATTCTGTTAGCAAGGAAAAAGTCCCTGATTTTTCGAGATCAGATACAGAGGCAATTGAAACTTTACTAAAGGGTACAGATTGGATTAATTTGTTTAGAGATATGAGTGATTCTCCGTCTTGGATTTGTTTAGCTGATAAATTAAAGGTCATTATGGAAAATCATGTTCCGTGGAAGAATCGTCGTCGTAAAAGCAGTATGCCTCACTGGATGAATAAGAAAGTT